>BJCM01111090.1:0-15871 GCA_018326385.1 Flaveria bidentis | reverse complement strand
TGCCATAGGAGCACTACACGGTTGCACATGCATTCTAAGACTCGGATTTTCAAGACATCATTATTGTTTCAAATGATTTATTTTACTCTTTGGGGTTGGCATATGTTTTGCCATATTATACATTTCTATTTCTTTGGTTTGTTTGTTGTTTTACAATACGCTTCCGCACAGTTTTAAAGTTTCTATTTTGGTTGTTTCTATTCAATTATTGCATATAGAGTCGTTCTGAGTGACTATTGACTGTGATCCTGGTTTGTTCACACGCCTCGCGGTAAAACTCCGCACGTGGATTTTGAGGGTGTGACATGTTCAGCTCACGGTAGTCTATACACATTCTTATACTACCGTCTTTCTTCTTCACGAATACGACCGAAGCACCCCAAGGAGAGATACTCGGTCTAATGAACCACTTATCAAGCAGCTCTTGCAATTGCTCCATCAACTCTTTCATCTCAGTGGGAGCCAATCGATATGGTGCCTTGTCAACAGGTTGGGCACCTGGTATTAAATCAATCTGAAACTCGATCTTTCGGTCAGGTGGCACTCCTGGTAAGTCTTCAGGAAATACATCTGGAAAGTCACAAACAAACAGTAGATCAGACATTTTTGGTGTCAGCGTGTCCACATCCTTTACCTAGGACAAGTAGGCACTACATCCATGCCTCATGCACTTTCCCGCCACCGCCATCGAAATCACTTTCGGGATCATCATGACCCGATCCCCATAAACCGTCACCATACTCCCATCAGGTGCTGTTAAACGAATCATCTTCTTGCGGCACATAATGTTCGCCTCATAGTCCGCTAACCAATCCATCATAAGAACCACATCGAAACCATCTAAGGTCATCACGAATGGTCTAATAGGAAACTTGTGACCTTCTAGTTCTATGTCACAACCCTCTATCATCCTTGAAATCCTAGTAGACTTACCTATGGTAGTTTCTACATCGAATGGCGTATCTATACCCTTACTACTAACAGACAATTTTGCACAGAAAGCAGCAGAAATCACATGTTGTAGACACACAAAGTTGAGGTAACAACTCTCAATGAGTAATGAACCTCCCTTCATATGCTTGCAAGGCTTTTCATTCATTCGTTCATTATATTTCACTTTCATTATCTTAAATATTTCACTTCGTTAAGATAATACTTTACGTTCACTAACAATATCACACCCCGTAAAGTCACATCATCATACATAATAGGGAAAATAACAGAACATAACATGCAATCATACATAATCATCATACATCATCATTCACACATCAATCATGCATAACATCATACTTAACGTCATCATCATCATCAAATCATCATCTTATATCATTCATGCCCATTACATCATCTATGACCTTAAAAGTCAACTTACATGAACTCCCAGGAACCTCCCAAGTCAAAACCTACATCTGCACTTTTCCTGAAATTCAGAAAATAAACTAAGTCTTCATCTGTATTTCCTATTGTTCATCCGCATTTCCTATTGTTCATCCGCATTTCCTATTGTTCATCCGCATTTCTTATTGTTAATCTGCATTTCTTATTGTTCATCCGCATATCTTATTGTTCATCCGCATTTCTTATTGTTCATCCGCATTTCTTATTGTTCATCCGCATTTCTTATTGTTCATTCGTATTAGCAAATGCAGATGAGTTAGACTCAGAGGGTCATCCGCATTAGGAACACTTAAGCAGTTATTTATGGTTGGGCGTATGAGCTACTGTTTGGGTGCATGAGCAGCCTAGGAGACACTTAACATCATAATTCGGTCCCCAAACACCATCTAACATGTTCTAAGCTTAAATCATGCATTCTAAGCCTTAGAAACATAACCAGAACAACATCAAACACATACATAGCCCAAAATCAAACCCCACCCGCAACATACACATATACATACATACGGGTATAAAACCCAACTTTATAAAAATATTCATACATGCATTTCCAACCCCAAAATAGTTAAAAACATGTAAACAGGGGGTTCTAAAACTCACCTTTGCAGCTCTTTGGGTAAGACTTCTTCAAACCCGTTTGCAAATCGAGTTCAAACACCTAAAACCCACCAAACACACACCCAAACAACATATAACACGTATAAGCAAATACCCGAGGCCTAAACCAGTTAAGAACACCATAAACACATGAATTCTTACCTTGAATTCGATCTTTTCAGCTCTTGTTCTTCAAAATTTGAGAGTATTCAGCTCTCCTTCTTCCTCTCTCTAAAATATCCGAATGATATGAGCAAGAGAAATAGATGGGCGGCCATACCGCCTTTATTCACCAACTTTCAAACCTTTTTTTCCTTTTGACACTTTTAACCCTTTAACTTTGGTTAAATAGCTTTTCTTTCTTTTTCTTCACTTAATTCCTTCGTTTGAGTCTTCTAAAAATAACCGGGTGTTACAACTTGCCTATTAATTACATAACTTCTTCAACCTTATGTAGGAATA
Organism: Flaveria bidentis; assembly: GCA_018326385.1. NCBI lineage: Eukaryota > Viridiplantae > Streptophyta > Magnoliopsida > Asterales > Asteraceae > Flaveria > Flaveria bidentis. The sequence goes on along the minus strand of BJCM01111090.1, from coordinate 13,411 downwards.
GCTTCACCTTCTTAGTTATTGAAAATCTTACCTTTAAAATCTATGACTCAAGTTCAATTTCCTTTTTAGTAGTAATAAGTTTCTTACCTTTGTCAAAGGTAGAGATTTTAGTAAATTTGAGTGCGAAAGACTAATGGTTACACCTGATCTCACTAGCTGACTTGGGATCATCTGTAGTTGTCTGATTTCTCTCACCATCTTTAGTGATTTCTAGGCCATCAGTTTTCATATTCACCTCAAAGTTAACTTGGGTTTTAGTTTCAACATCCGATTGAACAAATATCACCTCAGTTGATTTTTTTTGAGTTTAGACTTAGTTGTATCCTTTTGTTGCTTATGAAGTTGAGCATTCAGCTTCAAGAGTCACCTCATGTCTTTCCATGGCATCTTCCATGATCTAGGTGCCTCTTGCGTAAACCACCAATTTTTCAGAGGTTCCTATGCTGAAGCATCCTCTTGCCTAGTTTTTTTAGTAGTTGCATTAGTAGTTGATTTGTTTAGTATCTCCGTAACTTCCAACAACATTTTTAGTAATGGTGCTTCTTTTTCAGCAGATGCCTCGAGAGAGGCTTCAAGTCCCAGCACAAGCTTTATTTTTGATTATTTTTTATCAGATCTCTTTTCTTTAAGAGAGATCAAGGGAGAAGTGTTGGAACTTTTAATCATCGTCATTCTCCTCTTCCCAAGTTGAACCTTTTGGTTCATCATCTTCATCACCCTCTTAGCCGTACTTATTGAAAAGCTTATTCATTTTGGCTCTAGCTTCCGATAAAGGCTCATATTAGTCAATCCATTTGGAGGAGAAAAAGATTGATGGTGCAGCATGTACAACTTGGCTAGCCAATATCTAGATAATATCTTCACTTTATTTGGGCTCATCTTCCTTGTTTTTGGTAGTATCATTTGAGATTTCAGATGAAACCAAGTGGGTGGAAGAAGGCACATCCAAATTTTCTTGTGGTGTTGAGATTTAAAGATTCAAGATGATTGATTCTTTGAATGTTATCTTCCCTTTTTTGGATGATTGATTATTGAATGTCAATGGTTTCTTAAAGTTGTTTCACTTTTTGTTTAAAATTCATTGTCTTTGTTATACCTTGCTAAAGAGTTATGAGTTGTTCTTCTAAGATGGTAACTCTTGTAGCTTGTTATTGTAGTGTTCTGAGTTGTGCTTCCATCTTAGATACTCTATCTGCTAAAAACTTTAGTAGCGAGTTCTCAAACTTGAGAATTGTGGTTCGTTTAGCATAATTTTGAAGCATTTCATTTTTAGCTTGTAATACATTTAGATTTTGAGCAAGCTCAAGGTTATGGGCCGTCGATTCATGTATTTGTTGCATACTTCCCTTATCCACAGATGTGGGATTCTTGGGAGATGAGGTTGTAGGCCGAGTCTCTACACCCTCACCACCAGATATGGTTTCTTAGCGCAATGGATTCATCTGCTCAATGACTTCTGCAGGATCGGTGAAGGAGGTCAATGCAATAGTTTCATAGTGTTAGAAGAGTTAGAACACTTAGTAGATTAAATACAGAATCAACTTATGATGAAACAAAGAACACAAGTAAAGAACAAAACAAGAACAAGATAATATGGTTTTCAATAATGAGATATATTGCACTCAAGTTTTTACAAAGTGTTACAAAGCTTACCATGAAATTACAAGTACTTGAGATACTTTATACTACATCCGACAACCGACAATACTTTTAAGGCCACCAGGAAAAACTCATCTAGACAACAAGATCAATGTAAATTCAAAAGGCAGATTGCCTTTTGACTAGTGACTATGACATATCATGGCTTACATCCTTAACTAATACAAAAAGGATAAAACTACAAAAGTAGAAAGTTACAAACATAAGACCTTAATCTACAGTTTGACAAAAGTATGAACTTTTCATCGACTCATATAAGTTGGTGAGTATTCAAAGGTAGCAACAAAAAGTATTTAGCTTTTATCAAAAAATGATTCAACAAAAGCATGCCTTTTTTGTATTTGGAACAAATCAGTCTTTGGCTTCGGATGACTTTGTATTTGAAGATTCGGAAGACTTCATCTAGGCTATAAGGGATTTGGTATTTTGGCTTTGGAAGATTTGATACTTAGCATAATTTACTAAGTTATATAAAATCTTTTGAAGTAACTTCCTTTGTACTTCACATGTGCATGCTGAGAGCTCTTTGGTTGCATCAACCTCTAAGTGTAATCCTTACAAACTCCCTATATGCTGATGATACAAAACTAGAGGAGAACTTTGAAGTTTGATCTTTATTTGTTGACAATTATTATCAGAATCAAGACCATTCCCTTAATATTTAGTTCATTAGGATTACTCATACTTACAAAGTAACTTCTCATGTCATAGAGATCATATAGAGTAAGATCAAGTATATTTTTCTAGAAGTACATGTCTTGACCCATTTAATCTCTAGTGACATACCATCTGTCTGGATTAGTAGCAAATTCCCATTACAAGACGGTTCTCTTAATAGTAATATGGTCTACAATAAGTGACCTTTTTTGATTAGCCTCTTATTGAGCATAGTTTGAATGTTTTGACCCATTATGAGGTGCAGAGGTAGATGCATTGGACTTCTTCTTGTCCTTTCTGTTGACCATCCTCTTACTCTTTTTATACTTTAACTGTGAAGGCTGGCATTAAATACCATATGGTTCTTCTTTGTCCTTCTCAGTTAGGTCCTTTTCATTCATAAGTTTAGAAGTAGAAGGATCAGGACCCTACTGTGGGTTAGAAGATGAAGCTGGTTGTGATGCACCACTAGGTACGGGTTGAGTTATCTCTTGTGGTTCAACCTTGAACTCAACTTCAGGTGCAGACTGACTTGGTAGAGAATGCAAGTTAATCAGCTCACCTCTATTAATTTTCTGCTTGATCACCCTAATGTGCTCATCCATGGTGGATAAATACACTGGACCAAGTTTACGTTTGGAGAACTCATATAGCTTCAAGAACCTCCTCATTTTCTATCTGTCAACAGACTTCTTCTAATTTGCTCTGATGGTGGCTCTTGACTTTGCAACCTCTTATTTTATCTTACTCTTAGCAACATTTTGCTCTTTTAGCACTTCTTGCTCAAGCTGCTTGAGATATTCAAATTCAATGTATTCATAGGATAAGGGAAGAAGGTCTGCTGCCTGATAAAGGTCTGTGGCGCTCAGATAGATTATCATGTTTTTCCTTTCTTGTTCCCTACCTACCTAAGTTTCTTGCTTAGTAGACATAGTCTCTGCCTTAGTACTTTTTCAAACCAGGGGGAGGTTAGTAGCTTTGTAGAGTAATTTTCTTCTTTTTTATTTGATTTTGAGAAGCAGTTCTGCATTCCATGTCAGGCAATTCATTAAGTTCATCCAAGGGAAGAGAAATAAGTTTATCAATATTGTAGTTTCTAGACCCCAGATAGTTCAATCTAGCTGCCTTTAACTCATCTTCTTGAATTCTTGGCATGGGGTAGCTCTAATTGTAGCTTCCATAAAGCCAGGGGTCTCACTTGAACTCTCTCCCATTGCTTTCCTCTTACTCTCTCTTTTCTTCTACTCAAACTTCTCAGATGTAATCTTCCTTAGTTACTAGCTTGTATGACTCAGGGTGAAGAGAGCTTTGCCCTTCATTGCTTGGTGTTGCACTTGAGCTCCGGATAGAGAGAGGCTGCGAGACAGCTTCACTATCTGATGTCTCATTGAGGGTACTAGGTGTTGAATCAATTTTTGTTTCAAGGTTTACAGGCTCAACTACTAGGCGTTCAGCCAAGGTTTCCCCTTCGAAGCTAATCTTAGGGTCCACTTAGCATTGTTGACCAACAGTATTGCTTGCTAGCCTCTCTCTATATAGCTTGGTTCTATTTTTAACTCCTCAAGCACCCTATATTGAATACTTTCAGCTAACCTTGCAACTTGCCTGTTTTGAATATTATAGGTTCAAATGGATCGATTTGTGTATTTGAAATCAAGCAATTGACAATTATAGAACAATGTAATCAACAAATGCAATTATCAGAAAAATTCATGGAAGTTTCTATTGATATTAGAAAAGGATTACAATGTACAATTGAGAGAGAACATCTACCTGCACAAAAATACATATAATCCTATTTATACTAATATAAGAAACAAAAAGGAACATATATTTACAAATAAGTCCCTATACTATGACAAAACTAAACTAAAGACTAAAATGCTAATCTTTCTAGAGCTTCAACAATACCCCCCCTAAGATTTGCATTGGTCTTCAACAAAAAAAATCTTCAGGTTCTTCTTTGATCTTGAACATGGGCTTCTCTTTGTATAGCTCCAGTTCCCGCAGTGCCCTCTTTATTGATGATTTAAACTTTTCTGCCAAAATCCCTTGCTCGGCTTTGAATCATTTGTCTTTATCTCCATAGCATCCATTACCAGAAGTGTTTCTTTTGACAGGCTAACTATGTCAACATTGACATACATCTCAATTGGTCTTGAACTATCTTTTATATGAATCTCCAACACTCCTCTACTAGAGATTCTCATAAACTCTATATCTTTTATATTTTTCTTTACAATATTTGTATAAACCATCGCTTTCCTTAATTAAATCCTCTCCATTACAACATTCATTACCTTAATGATTTTCATTACGTATCTTCTATCATGTTCTACTTCCACTGAGGATACTGTTTCAAACTTTTGATTGGACAAAATATATAACTTGGATGAAGAAGTTTTAGCTCAAATACTCCAAACAAGCTTATTAAATCTTTATCCCAATCATCTTCATTTCTAACCAACTTCGGGTGAAAGTATATAGAATCATAAAAACATCTCAGGATTGGTTTGGAATTTTGAGTACCATTGATAACTTTCAATCCTGAATTAGTCACTTTATCAAAATACTTATCACCGAACGCTTCCAAAAAAATATTCTTCTGATGATGCACTTGTATCTCCTTTCTTTTCTCTTTTCTTTAGTGTAGAAAAATACATCTTATCTTCTTGATCACACATTGTTTGTAAAAATGATGGCATTCTGGTAATTCCTTTGTCAAGTAATTTCACAAAGTTCTCTCCCTTAATAGCCTTCGAAGGGTTAATGAGAGGTAACTTGTGTAACTCTTTTAAATCTTGGACAGGTAGTGCTATGATTCTTGAGTAAAAGTGATAAACATCACAAATAGCATTCACTCTCTTTATAAAAAATGCATCAAACACATCATCATACTTGCAGGCGATAATCTTCACTTCTTTTGTTTTATCAGGCACAATCATAGTGTTCAATAGCTCTGAGATTGATTGCCCTAGTTTGCAACACATTCCTTACCAAGTCCCCAATAGATCTAGCTTTATTCCAAAGCTATTTTTGATCTACATCAACCTTATAAGCACTCTGCTATGATCTTGGAAACATATCCATCAATTCTTTCCTCTTTTCATAAGTTTTTCTAACTAACTCCATGGATTAATTTAGAATTCTTGTTCTTTTTGTGATCTCCAAGTATTGTGGATTGTCCATGCCTAGAATAATCATTTTGTTATGCATCTTCTCAGTCTTTTGAAAGCTTTAAACTAATCTTTTTAATGATTCTCTTTGGAGTCTATTCAACCTCTTTCTAGGATAGTTCCTTAACTATAACCACATCTTTAAGGCAGGTATGCTCATATCTTTAAGATCAGGATGGTGCAATTCTTTTATAGGAATATCATCAACATTTAGGCTTTCACTCATTGGTGCCCATTCACCATGTTCAAGGCTTATCTCATTTGGATCCATTGGCACTGATGACTCTACAAGCATACATTTTTCATACTCTTCGTTTATCTGAGTCACAGTCACCCCGTCCAAAAATGCTCTATTGTACTTTTTCCTAACAAGATAATTATATATGTATTCAAAGTCTATAGGTATATCATCTTGAACATGTGCAACAAGTGAATCAACCACATCACAAACATCTTCATCTTCTAAAACTTCATCATACCACTAACGTGGCAGATCATAATCTATATCATCAAGGGCTTCTATTCTCTTTTGTACATCACATTCTTCTACATTCTTAACTTCATCAACAATCTTTTGAAACTTAGCTTGAACTGAAGATGTTTCAATCTCATCAATCTTTCTTTTACATTTTTTTGCTTTTGAATACTTTCCAATCATTGTCTCTTGAGATTCTTACTCATTTTCTTTCTCAATAAGTATCACTTAACTTTCTTTTTCTTGTTCTTTCAAACTATCTTTCATTTTCTCCATTTCTTCAAACAATGTCTTGACCTTTTCTTCAAGCTCATTTTATCATAATGTTCTTCTTTTCATCATTTGCTTTCAACACAACATTCTCTTCTTTTAATCTTTCTATCACTTCATCTTGATCTATTATATTTGATTTTAACTCATCAATAACATCTTTATCACTATCAATCTCTATTTGTACACAAACATCAGTTGTTAGTTTCATTTCCTTCTCTATCACAATCTGAACTTCTTCACTTTGAGATTGCACAATAGAAGTAACATTCTATATGACTAGCTCAGACCATATAGAATCAAAATCAAAAGTTTGAATATAATCAACATTATCAAAATTTTCATCAACATCCATATTATCAACATGCTCATTATTCACTTCTTGATCATTTATCTCAGTTTTAGCTTCACCATCATCATTTCTAACATCATCATCTCTATGATGAAAAACAATTTGTTCACTATCCATATCATGAATAGTTTCTTCATCATTTCCTTCTGTCACACCACCTTTATTACCACCTTGGTTGTCACCATCATCATCATCATCATCATCATCACTTGAAGAACTATTATCATCATCATCATGTTCATCATCATCATCATCATCATCATGTTCTTCATCATCATCATCTTCTTCTATTACATATATTCTATTAGATCATTTGGATTCACTGACTCATCCTCAATCAAATGGAAGAATTGTTGATTAATATCAACATTATCATCAACAAAATCCCTCATGTAATCAAATAGAGGTACATTCTCAGCTCTAGTAATAACACCAAGTCTTTTGTATACACTCTCAGACATATGCTCTAACTCAAGTCTGTTACCTTGCACACCATATGCATGTATATCTAGATATTCCTCATTTATGATTAGCTATAGAAATATAGGATACATCAAATACTTGTTTCTCTTCCTTTTCTCCATATTGAAAATGATTCCATTCATGATCCATTTAGCCATGTTAAACCTTCTGTTAGTGGCTATAACAACAACCGGTGATGCAATGTCCACAGGAAAAGAATTCCATCCTGCATTTCTTTTGGACATGCAATGTTGGAATATGTAGCGTAACAACTTACAATGATAATAAACTCTTGCTCTGAAAAATTGTTTCTTAGGAAAGTTATCAGGATGACCCATGAAATGTTGAAAAATTGATAATAAAGATCTCCCTACACTCATTGAAAGTGTATTCAGACAAATCTCGGGCATCATTATCGCCCAATCTTAGTGCAATCCTGACTGATTCTTCAGATACTTCAATCATTCTATCTCCAGTAATGAATCCCCTTAAAACTTTCTTCATGTTATCATCCAATTCAACTTCAGAAGTTCTCCATAACTTCTTTATCAATCTTGCATACATGGCTGGTCTAGCACAAATAGCATAAACATATCTTGTTTTGAGAATAAATCTTATCATCTCTCTATGTCCTGTTACTTCTCTAATATCTTCACTCAAGAAAGCAGCTACATTGTGCTTAGGCTCAAATTTGAGATCAACCATCTGTCAATCCCCAAAAAACATGATTTAGTATGAAGGTATATAATTAATATAACTCTCAAGATAATTTGTCAATTTTATATTCAAATACTCTTGAAAATTTTTTAAGTGATTTACACACTTAAATTTTCAAATGTTTTGAATAAAAAATCAATCATTTGTATGAGTTATTAACAAACATGTAACAAGTTATAAATCCTTCATTAGTTTTAAAATTTTACTTAACAAGTTTTACATTTTAAAATTTGATCATTTTCTTAAAAAAATTTCGAAGTGTTGAACACTTACTGTTTTTATGAATCAATCAAATTTTAAAAGATATAATCACTTAATTAATTTGTTTCTTATTGATTTGTTAGTGCTAATTGATTTTGATGATTAACAAGTAAAATTTATTTGAAAATTTTAAAATGTCGATTCATTTTTGTGAATTTATTATTATTATTTTTTTACTGATGAATACATAATCATCAAACACTTTTTGTGATGAAATTCAGATTTGTTGATGTTAAACAGGTCGAAATCATGTGTTAATAAAAATTTCAGGTTCAATTTTTAACATTTAAACACATATTATCATCAAATTTTAGATTATTCATACTCTTAGGGTTCGAATGCCTAAATAGGGATCAAATGCCCATATGAATGAGATGATTATGGTCAATGATTTGATGAAATATACTCAATAGGTTGTTTAGAATCATTGTTTTTACCTTAAAATAATAACAATCTTTGATAATCAGTTTAAACAAAGAGTATTATGTGCGTCAGATGAATAAGAATAAGAACAAAGAGTGAGTGAGTGAAGATGTTTGAATGAAATGAATTCTGTCAAGTGTTGAATTTATATAAGTGTGAAAAACCCTTGGACGCCTTACAACTGTGTAGGCGCATGACCACTGTTGGGACGCATGAGGTTTAGGCGCATTGGCACTGTACATGCGCATTACTCCTGTTCAGGCGCATGCAACCTAGACACATGAGTTACACTTGGTCATTTTTGTTTTAAAGACATAGGCACATTTGCACTGTAAAGATGCATGAGCACCGTTTAGGCGCACGAGGATTGTTCAGACGCATGACCTAGTATAAAATGCCTAACATTTGAACAAAATCATGAACCCTCGGTTCGTATGAGAACTGTTTAGGCACATGGGCTTTCAAGAGTTCACACTTGGTTTATTTTAACATGAAACGTCTGGTACTGTGTAGGCACATGAACTTGTGTAAAACGCCCGATACTTAACCAAAATTTCAGACTTATGACCACTGTTTAGGCGCATGAGTTGGAATCAAACCGCACAACACATATCATAAAACTGAAAATTCATCATGCTTCTAAACTTAGACTTATGGTCATTGTTTAGGCGCATGAGACTTTTCAAACGTCTAACATTTGAAATTTTACACAATAATTCATTCAAACCTTAATTTTGACCACTTTCACTTTTTTTCATAAAAACTTTCAAACTTTGGTTAAACTTTAAACCTTGACTCATACTTTGACTTTTTGACCTTTTTATTTTTTTTCACTTGAAAATTTTTATTTTGAACTTTAAATTAATTTCTCGTTAAAAATTCAAACAATCTCAATTTTTTTCGTTTTAAAATTGCAAGAAGCTTTTCCATATTTCAAAATAACTTGAAATTTTTTTAGGTTCATTTTTTAATCATATCAAACACACACATGCTTAAATATTTTAGCTTCATCTTTTCATTCCAACATTTATTTTGATTTTATTTTTTTCATCTATACTCCCCCTAAACTTTTAAGTTTACAAACTTAGAAGTTTATAGAAGTTGAAAATATAAGAAAAATCAGTCATTATCAATATGCCTGCATATAGAAAATCATGCAAAAATCAAAATAAATTAGAAGAAAAATCTACTATATTCACAATGAATCACATGCCTACAGTGAGATCATATATATAATAATCAACACATTAAAATAAAAGAAATTATGGATAGTCATAGATTATGATTAAATCCTGATCAAGTATATTCCACGTTAGCGTTACCGCAAAAAAGGAGACACTAGATCTAAGGACAGATAATGAATGCCTTGGCAAAAGAATCGACACACTTACTTTTTCAATTCTTGGATTGATTAAGGTTAGATTAGATATGAAATTATGTAACCCACACTTAGACTTAAAGAGTCCGACCCTCATCAAGGTAAGCACTTTTACTCAACTTAAAAACTTGACATATATGTATGACCATATCTCATGTTTAGGTCAGTGAGAGAATCATCATGGTTAAACCATTTGATAATCTCTGAGAAAACCACCATGGACAAGCTATTAGGTAATCCTCAAATCCATTTCATAAAGAAATAGATAGAGAAGATTCATAAGAATCATAGGACATCCATTTTGGACTTTTGAAAGGATTGTGCACATTGGCATCTTTTGCACCAGGTGAGAATATCCACATCTGTAATGACTTACAACAGAGGATACCTCGTCACTTTAGGCTATGATGACTCATAACAGAGAAGTGAACAGATGTAGTGTACAGATGCAGTACACAGATCCCATGGTTATTCATATCATCACCAGGTGTGAGGTTGTGACTTGACAAGCAATCAATGAGATAAGTCAACACCACTCTTAGAAATAAGATGGATACACACAAATGCATAATTGATTTAGTTTAATCACAAGAATTTACCTTTTTAGTATAATTGCATGACCTTTCCTGCACTTCATATCTGATCACATCAGACTTTATTAGCGAGTGAAGTATGCAACTGACTAAAACTGATGTACTATCATTTCTCACATATTGCAATGGTAGATTCAATCCTAAAGAATTGAACAACTAACATACTGTATTTTTGAATTTTCATTTTATAAATTTTCTTTTCTTTTTGCACTTTTCCAATTTTGTATTTTGCCTTTTCTTTTTAGTACACACATAGAGTATATACAATTAGGCAATTGACTTTGACGGTTTTACTTTTGAGTTGTTTATGAAAATGAGGGAGGGTTATTATCATTTTGATGAAACAGAATCAGTTTTCAACATGATTAATAAGACCAATTGACTCAACTAAATACTCAAACCTTCCTGATATAAAAGCTTTGGTAAATAGGTCAGCCAACTGTTTTTCAGTTGATATCTGAATCAAAATGATTAAAATTTTTTCAGAGTTATCTCTGAGAAAATGATATCGAATTTCGATATGTTTTGTTTTAGAATGTTGGACATGATTAGCTATTATGAACATAACAGCAGTGTTATCAATGTAAATAAAGGTTCTGAGAAAATTGAACCCATAATCTAATAGTATGTTTTGCAACCAAAGGATTTGAGAACATCTTACTGATGCAACTATGTACTTAGCTTTTGCAGTTGATACTGAAACATTTGTTTGTTTCTTACATTGCCACGAGACTAATCACGGATCCAAAAACTGACAATCACCCGTGGTAGATTTTCTATATTGACTACATCCCCTATAATCACTATCAGTATATCCATGTAACTCGAAGTTTCCTTCATAAGGATACCATAACCCTAGAGCTGGTTTTCCTTTGAGATATCTGAATATGCATTTGACTACGATAAGGTGAGATTCCTTTGGGTCTGATTGATACCTGGCACACACACAAACAACATACATTATGTCAGGTCTAGATGCAGTTAAATACATCAAAGATCCAATCATAGATCTATATAATGTTTGGTCAATAGATTTTCCTTTCGGATCAGGATCAATCTTGGTGTTAACATCAGTTTGAGTTCTAATAGATTGACAATCTTGCAGTTGAATTTCTTCAAAAGCTTATCAACAAACTTCTCTTTGATTGATAAAAATGCCATCTGCAGATTGTTTTACTTGCAATCGAAGAAAGAAATTGATTTCTCCCATAGAACTCATCTGAAAATGCGATTTCATAATCTCTTCAAATTCTGAGCATAGTTTTTGACTGGATGAACCAAGTATGATATTATCCATATACACTTGCACACATAAAAGACTAGTTGCATCCTTCTTTATGAACAAAGTTGGATCAATCTTCCCTTTCGTATATCTATGTTGGATCAAGTGTTAGGATAATGTCTCATACTAGATTCTTGGAGCTTGATGTAGACCAGATAGCGCTTTGTTTAGCTTGTACACACGATGAGGGAATTTAGCATCTTCAAAACCTTGAGGTTGCTTGACATACACATCATCGGTGATTGGTCCATACAAAAATGCACCTTTAACATCCATTTGGTACTCCTTAAATTTTATATAAGAAACATATGCCAGGAAGACATGAATTGCTTTAAGTCTTGCAACTAGAGCAAAAACTTTATCATAATCTATTACTTCCTCCTCGGTGTAACCTTGTGTTACTAATCTTGCTTTGTTTTGAATATTTATTCCTTTGTCATATGATTTGTTTCTGAATAACCATATTTTGTCAATGGCATTCTCTCCTTCAGGCAAATCCCCAAGTGTCCACACTTCCTGTTTGCGAAATTGTAGAAAACAAGAGTACAAGTAAAGGTTTTCTCGTTCAGAGTGACTTCTTATTGTTCTCTCATTCAAAGGTCCAATAATCTGAGAAATGGGATGTTTCTTGTGAATATGAGATGTTGGAATCTCATATTGTTGAATATTCACATCCAGATTGGTTTGGTTCAAGTCGGAGAGCTGGTGCAACAGGGTTGAAGAATGTGGTGTGAAATTTGAAACTTGAGTTGGAGAGTTGATAAAATAATCAAGCTTGTCATTGGCATCTATATCTCCGGATACAGATGAAGTTCCAGACTTAGGTTGGTGAATTTCTGGTCCATCATTAGGAAGAGGTTGAGAAACATCAAAATTTTTAGGAACTTGTTGTTGCTTAGGAATTTATTGATCATGGCTCTCTGAATTGAGTAAAGGATCTCTCATAAATAAGAAAAATGGATAGTCTGGGCTTGTATCATCCACATCATCAGAGTCAGAATCATCACTAAATGATCCAAGATCTCTTACTTGTTTTCCAGTTGACACAAGAAGATTCAAACATATTAGAATTAAATGAGTTTGACAATAAGTCTAAATCAAATAACCATGCTGTACCATTTGCAACTGATGGAAATGAATTTTCAAAGAATTTAACATTGAATGTTTCAATGATAACATTTGTCTTAGAGTTATAAACTCTATTGGAGCTATAAAAGATAGTCTATATTATCAACACATTGAAAGTAAACAAAAGTCAACTTCACGGTCAAAGTCAACAAAAGTCAAACCCGACATGTTCGAGACGAGGAACCAAGACAAGACGTTGAAGATTTAGATGACTAGATGTTATATTGTAATAAATATATTTTGTGTGAACAAAATATATTTTATCTTGTTTTTAGTCATTTTTATGCTTAATATGTAATTTTGTATTAATTAGCCTAAGTCTAGGGGGTTAAGTGCAATTAGTGAATATTAGTCTAGACTATAAATAGGTTAATTGTCATTAGGTTTTGTGAATGGCTGAATGACCAATAGATTGAGGGATTATGTAACACCCGAATATTTAAAAAAAAAGACAATAAAGGAATAATAAAAGTAGAAAATGCAAATTTAACCCTAGTTGAAGGGTTAAAAGTGTCAAAAGGACAAAAGGTACAAAGAGTTGGTGTAAAAGGTGGGCATGGCCGCCCATTCTCCCATCA
>BJCM01111087.1:0-12179 GCA_018326385.1 Flaveria bidentis | reverse complement strand
AGTCTTCTTTGGCTTCACACACTCCCGTTTGAAGTGTCCCTTCTCACCACAGTTGAAATAGGTTACCTTTGACTTATCGAAGCAAAAGTTTGTGTCCTTGGTTGCAACCAAGTTCTGTCCGGTCTTTTTGACAAACTTCTTAGCTCGTCGGACAGCACTTGCCAAGGCCCACATAATATCAATTCGTTCCAACTCCATCTCTTCCACCTATTCATAATCCTCATCTGCCAGGTGGCAATTTCCTATCTTTCTAGCAATTAGTCCATCATAGGAGTGGACTACAACAGCTAAGAGGTCCATGTGTTCTCTAGCCACCTCAACAGTCACGTTACTGAAGTTGTCGGTCTTCAATTTTGCTGCATTGGCTTCAGGTATAATATACTGGGTACCAGACGACCCTGACGTTTCGGACCCTGAAGTAGATGCTTGTGCTGGACTTGTTGAGCTTGAGACGAAGGCAGTCTACAGTGGTGCTCTAGATGTATTGGCCTGAGGAGTCGCGTTGTAGAGCGAAGGATTCTTGTCATAGTTGGCCTTTTGGGCTCTATACTTCATCCTAATCTCCTCCTCTCTTAGTTTCAGAATGAAGTCATTTATGTCTAACTTTGAGAGCATCCCATTTTGTCTGAGATTTGAAATGAAGGAAGCCCATTTCTCTTGTAATCCATCTGCAAAGCTGGATACCTTATCCTCCATTGACGTAGTTACTCCATGAGTGTGCATCTCACTTATTAAGTGGTAGAATCTGTCGATCATGTCATCCAGGCTTTCCTTCCCATTGAAGAGAAGTTGTCAAACTCCTTCTTCAAAGCTTTAGCCTTAATGGCCTTGAGTGAGGCATTTCCGTCATACCTCTTCTCCAACGCATCCCATAGTTTCTTTGCTTGAGTCTATTCCGAGTACTGATGGAAGATATCCTTCGAAATAGACTGGGTAAGGAAAGCGTAGACTTTCTTCTTTGCGTTATGTTTCAACTTTTGTGCATCAGACATGCCACTTAACGTAAGTTTGACACCGTCAGCTCCAACAGTCATGATGTACCCGACCCAATAGCCTCCCACAAATTTGTATCTACTCCATTTAAGTAGATTTCGAAACGTTGCTTCCATTGTGGGTAGTCGTCTAGGGTGATAAGCTTCGGTTGTTTATTATGAATTCCCACTTCGTTGTCCAATAGCAGTAGATTCTGAATACGAGTGTCTCTACTTGTTATGTATGCTGAAAACTGGTCCTCCATTTCACTTAACTTTAATACTAAATAACCTGTTTATGTGTGCGAATGAAGGTATGCGATTGGGCTTATTCGGGCGATTGAACTAGGCGAATGGTTCAATCGTGCGACTGAACAAATGCGGATAAGTCAGTCGGCCGAATGAACTAATGCGGTTGAACAGTCCGAATAGGGTTCTCAGTCGTATGAATGAGGGTACGAATGAGTCCAATCGTGCATTTGGGAATGCAAATGAACTCAATCATGCGATTGAGCCAAGCGTGCGACTGAACCTGCTGAAGTTTGATAATTCGTAGGTTAAACTTAATTTGGCCGCAAAAACTTGAATTTTCACAAACCCTAATTGTCGTATCCCGGAGAAACTAAACTTTATGGTCAGGAAACGTCTAAGACTCCATTTGACACAAAAAGATTGCGTTTTTAGTGAAAAAAACACAATTTTTGTATCAAAAACGATTGAATCAACATGTAATCAAGAGCCAAAGCCCTACTACTACTTGTTAGGATCGTGTACTGGATGATGTACTAACTGATTAACGTGTATACCGAACCAAATAGTGCGGAATCCTATTTGATTGGCGATCCAATCAGTGAGAATGCACGTAGAGTCAATTATGTATTGAATTTAACGTTAAGAATCGATTAGGAATCGATCTACTATGATCTATGAACTTGGAGTATGATCTTAGAGGTCTCTCGACGGCTAGGGTACGTCTGGAGTCGAAGTGTGTTCAATGCTTAATTTTTTTCACGAATTAGGTGGTATTTATAGGTTAGGGTTGCTCATTCGGGCGACTGAACCATTAGCATGGTTCAGTCATGTGATTGAGTCATACGGTTGGTCCATTCTCACGACTGCCAATCTTATGTGACAATCATACGACTGATCCAGTCTCCTGGTTCAGTCGTGCGATTGAGTCATTCGTATGAAGTTGTTCATGCGTATGGTCCATTAGCATGGGCCATTCGCATGATAACTTCATGTTATTAAGTTTGAATGTATTAATTGTCATAACATTATTTATATTAATTCAAAAAAGCACAAACCTATATAATCAAGTCAATATGCATTAAACAACTCATTAATGAAATATTATACATTATAAATCCCAACCAAACATTCTTATTTCATTAATTACCCAAGCGTTACATAAGTGTAAGACATTCAAGACATATTACATTAAGATCCGAATCTAGGTACATATGTATCAACAACTTTAAAGGTGAAGTTTTCAAACTGCCTCTTGAGGAGATCCTTCTTGTTCTCCTTGGCTTTAGTTGAGCCCTCATACATAAGCTTCAGTGCTTCCCATAGTTGCTTTGAAGTCTTGCACTTCTTGAAGCCTCTTTAGATAGAGTTTGTAAGAGTAGTTTGAAGGGCTTTCATGGCTTTTTGATCAATCTCTATTCTCTTCCTGTATTCATTAGAGAAATCAGCCATAGCCATTGGAATCATACCACCACTAGTAGTAGATGAAGTGCTTGGTATTTAAGGTCCTTCAACAACCGAGTCCCACATCCTGGAGTCTTGAGACTTGATGAAGCCTTTCATTCTTTAGCATCAAGTATCAAAGTCTTCAGGAGTGATCAGTGGAGACATTGTAATAGTTCCAGTTTCCATATCAGTCTTGGTGATAGCTGCCATTTGAGTTGTTAAGTGTTTTGTGTGTGTGAGGGATCTTAAGTTGGTGAGATCTTATATCAAGAGCTTTACAGGCTCTGATACCAAATGCAGGACCGTTAGAAGGGGGTGATGCATTTTTACAACACAACAATACTAGTGATGAGAGTTCTTTAGGATACTTAACAGATCAAATAGGGAACTAGTTTAACAATAATGAGAGATGCTAAGAACAAAAGTAAAAGAGAGACAGAACAAGATAACAATACAAGTATTTGGTTTTCAAAATTATAGTATATTGCTTCTCAAGTTCTATTACAAAGTGTAGCTAAGCATAAATGAGAGTTACAAGTACTTGAGATACTTATGCTACATCCTTCAGCCGGCTATACTTTGAAAGCCAGATGGATACATAAGACTAGACAACAAAATCAAATGTAGAGTCAAAAGGCAAATTGCCTTTTGACTAGTGACTATGACATGCCATAACTCACATCCTAATATATTACAAAAAGGATAAAGTACATAAAATATAAAGCTTAGACTCAAGACCTCAATGTATATTATTCCAAAAGCATGGACCTTTTCACCAACTTGTGAAAGTTGGTGAGTTAATCAGAGTTGCAGTGGAAAGGTGGTCCAACTTTATGAAAAAGTACATCAGATAATAGCATGTACATAAAAGTCTTCTGAAGAAATCTATCTTCATAAAATTGGCTTCGGAAGACTTTGTCTTTGAAGCTTCGAAAGACTTCATATTTGACTTCGGAAGATATTGGTCTTGGCTTCGGAAGATTTTACCTTTAGAGTATTTCTTGTATGAGGTGTAAAACTTCCAAAGCATTTCTACTTCAGTACTTCAGTGCATACATAAATAGAGACTTTGGATACTTTGAATGTTTTGACTGCATCAGACTTGTTCGAATCCTTACAAACACATTGTCATTAATCACAAATTTTGGGTGAGTAGTTAATGCATGAAAACATAAAATCTAAATTTTGATAAAAAATCAAAGCAAGAATTTGTGCTTGAGTAGTAACTTGACTACAGGATACATGAAGTTTTTCAAAATTTATACCTCCTTGTGCCAATTATCATGAAAACAAAGTTAACAAGGTCCAATAGCAATAAATGGTAACCTATGAGTTGATTAGGACCATACAATCAAAGAAGTTTCATTTGTTTTCATTTTCAGCATCATCAAAAGCGACAGTGCATTTTACGCATGAACAGAAGCTACAGTGCATTTCATGCATCAGTAGAAGCTATAGTGGGAAACTTAATATAATATGACTATCGATAGATTGGTAAACTACTAATGAGTTAATATTTTATAAGTACAATCTAATTTCATAGATTGGTAAGCTATGAAAATTTAAATTATATGCCATCAAAAATTAGTTTTTAATTCTAAGTTATCTGTAGATGAACTACGGACTCCGTAGATGATCTACGGAAGAACTAAAAACTATGGATATAGTAAATTTGATAATAAGGATAGAGGGTCCCACTTCATTAAATAAATGAAATTAATGTGTTCAAGTGACTATAAATGATGTTTTTGACTTAAATATTCGTCATTCACTTTTTCAGAGCACTTTTCAAACCAAGAAAAAACACACAACAAACCTTTTCCCCCTTTCACAAATATTCAAAATTACCGAATCAAACCTCAAACAAACACATAATCTTTATCTCGGATCATTTTTTGAAGGTAAAGCATGTCATAATCGTCTATAATGAACTGTTTGATTCACTGTCACCATTAAAACTTTTCATATTCTCATATATGTAATTTTGATTCTAATCTATCTTGATTATTTTCTTGTATAGATGGCTAATCGATTTCTAGAGAGCACAATGTATGTGCTTTTCTAAATGCAAACAACTTTGTATCATAAGGGTGTCGAGATATCATCGGATTCTTATGACGATCAAGACTGTTCTTTGCCCTGATGGGGAATCCAATGATTGAACAGTCACACATAGTTTATTTTTGGAACTCGGCTAGATTAGATAACAAAGGGGAAACTAAATTGATTCATGCAAAGATTAGGAATGAACACTTAAGAATAGGTAAACAAACCATCAGAAGGGGACTAGAGTTAGGAGATCAAGAAATAGGTCACCCAGATGTCTTTGAACATGACTATATTGAGCAGATATTTTATTTGATGGGTTATGATGGTGACTATGAAAGAGGAGACATCAAGAGAGAGAGGTTGTGCAAGCCTTACCGGTTCTTATGCCACACATACCTTAAGTGTATCTCAAACATGAAATCCGGATTTGATAGATTCTCAAGGCATATCTCTTCTGGAAACAAAGGAATCTTGGAAGGAAGAACGTATAACTACTCAAAGTATATTTTTGGATGTTTGTGTGACAAAATAAGGGTACAAAAGGCTGATAAAATATTCATGTTTCCAATGTTCCTCCAATTAATCATTAATGTTGAGCTTCCTAGGATAGAAAGAGTAGGTGATGTCTTTATATAAGCTCATTTGGGAAGATCTATGCTAAACAAGATCAGTTTAAAATATGAAGGAGAAGACATGCCCATGTTTGCACATGTGGTTGACCCGACTGCTAACATCCTACAAGAGCTGGTGTGGGAAGATCAACAAGATAGTTCTCCTATTGATAAAGAGCAAGTCTCCCATTCATATTCTCCTACTCAATCTCCTTTACACCACCATCATCAATCTCCACAAATCCAATCACCAGCCTGTCAAAACACCTAACCAATCTCTCCATTTCACCCTCAATCACCCATTCATCAAAAACCTCCAACCCCACAAAAGCTATCTCTAAGACTACTCATATTGAACCCATCTCAGCTACCCAATCTCAAACCTCACTACACACCGGTGAGACTGAGCTAGTATCACAAGCAAGTACCATTTCACTCACAATCACCAACTCATAAACCCCAATCATGTCTAACCAAACTGAACCAACAACTCTAATCATTGATCCTCAGCAAAAATAAAAGCCACACCAAGAGTATATTGCTCCTCAGCTAGTGTAGCTACCGATGAAGTTAATGATGATGAGATTGCTGCTGAACATCAAGAAGGAGAAAAAGAAGCTAACTATGTTGATATAATTGCTTATCATGAAGATGATCTAAGTGAAGATGACATTAATATGATGAAAAGTTACCTAGTGGCTGAGTATAACAAACTGGTTATGAAGTCAAACAAAAGAAAGCAAAGAATACAAGAGTTGAAGGGTGTGATAAAAGAAAAGGATGATCAGTTGATAAAACAAGTAGCATAACTGAAAAGATGAGAGAAGAAGCTCAGACCAACAATGAAGTAATTGATGCATTGCTTGAGTTGGTTGAAAAACTCAAATATCCTATGAAGCATGAGAAGTCTGATAAAGAGAAGTTGGCATTGGAAAGTGAACAAGTAAACAACTTTCTCCCTGCTCAGTTTGCTTTGTTAAAAGGAAAAGATGAAGAAATTGATGAGCACAAGATGAAAATATGTGCTCTTCAGTTAAATGTTGCTCCATCAATAAAACAATCTAAAAATCTGCTCAAACTTTAAAGCATCTAATTCAATACAACAGGAAGAGGAAGTACTTAGGTAATACACAGAAAGAGATTACTGATGTAGAAGAATCTCCTAAAAGATCGAGGCTTACATCTCTAAAGCACACTCCCTCAGTGGATGTTTCCACTTTAAACACTGCAACTCATGTTGAAACTGATAGTGATATTGAATGGAATGAGCTTACTAAAGGAGAGTTTGACAAAGATCAAGAAGTATTAAAGGATGATGATCTACTAACAAAAAAACATATTAGAAGAGAGGCTTGAATTAACTATGTTTATAACACTGATCAACCATGGGTTTTCGTATGATATGGTTGAAACGATGAATCTGACTGAAATGAAGGATCTACTGAAAGAATTTGAGCTTGCTAGATTTATGATCCATAATTGTAACTATGAAGCTTTCAATACATTTCAATCCATTTAGAAAACCTAGAAAGATTCGGGTCACTATGATACAACAAAGCTTAGCAAATACAATATGACCTGTTGGTTACAGGGTCACAACTACAAGATGCATGAGCTTACAAGAAAACAGTTGGTGAGCTAAGGAGGATGATAGAACATGTAATGGCTATTGAGCTTGATATTGCGGTGAGATTCTAGACAGAAGCTCCAACTCCTACTGCTAAGATACATATCAAAACCCCTGCTAAACCAATTACTATTGAAAGAAAAGATCAACACAAAGGGAAGGAAAAACTAATCAAAGAACCAAGAGATGTGATCCTTAGGAAAGTATGGCCTCTAGGCACAACTGTGAGAAAGATCACTCATGAAAAATGTTCTCTAATCCAGTTGTTTGATCATATCACAACTCCTACTGCTGCCAAAGATAACAGGATTATGGCCTAGAAATATGACCCAGAGTGGGACTGTGCACTTATCAAAAGAGTATTTGGAAGAGTTTTATACTTCCACTTACTTGAATCAATCTTGTTGTTGCATGATGCTGACATTAAAGACCATCAAAGTCTGATCATCTCCAACTACCCAATAAGTCCAAGAAGAAGAAATTTCTCTATGATGGTTTGAAAGTTGAAAACAAAGTTCAAGGATGATGTACTCAATGAAGCAAGAAGGGAAGATGAGAAACACAAAAAAAGACTCCAAAGGGCAAGAAGAACAAACTCCAACTCCTCTACATTGCTTGATGATGAATTCTTAAAGAGGGTTGGATACACTAATAGAAAAACAACAGCCATCAAAGTCGTTGAAGGAAATCAATAAACTCTTCTTATAACTGAGTAGGGATAAGTGGAGAAGACTAAAGAACTGGTGCTGATGAGCAATGAAGAAAAGAAGAAAGCTAAGAGTATAAGGTTGTTTGATCCAATTGAAATTAAGCTTCTACATTCAAGCTACAATTCATACCTACATGATAAGTTATTCCTAAAATTCAAAGATGATCAAGCTTAGAATGACCTATGCTTGTACTTCCGTATCATACAAGTAGTTGATTAACTGCAAGCAAAAGCATATAAAGGAAGAAGATATGAGGCTGGGATGTTAAAAGGAGTTGATATCAAGGAGGTATCTAAACTAAGAATGTCCGAACAAGATGAGATGGAAATATTCAATAAACAAAGTGTTGTAGAAACTCTGACAAAAAAAAGAAGACATTCTGGGATTATGTTTCGAGACACTTTAAAAGATAAGCAAAATGGAGATGAAGTACAAATACAATGATCAAAAGGATGCAGTATCATTTTTAACAAAAGGATGGTGTCAAGAATAAAGGAGCTTTCAATTTTTATGAGCTAATTACAAGTGTCGAAACCTAAGGGGGAGTCTTGTAAGCTCTAGAAACAATAGGTCTAGATTCTTTTGTATAGGCTTAGAACTTTAATCAAAACTTATGATGAATATTAGTAATTCATTATTTCAATATACGCTTTATGTATATAGGTTAACCCATATGTGTGCTGATTTATATGTATGATGACAGGTAAAACATTATTCTTAGTCAATTTGTGAAATTAACTAAGTGTAAGACACATCTACAGATGAACGTTTTTGTTCTTCTGTAGATATGTTTCATAAAATAAAAACATCCAAAGATCTTCTACAGATGAACATCAGTATTCACATATGAACAAATGTAGCAGAGAAGAAACTGAAGTGAAGAATCCTTAGGAAGAACAAGACACCTTCGGAAGAACAAACTACCATCGGATGAACAACATTCCTATGGAGGAACAACCTACCTTTGGAAGAACAAGATTCATTTGGAAGAATAAAGAAGCTACGGAAGACAAAAGTAGTTGTGGAATATCAAACACTTGGACTTGAATTATACAAGTGTTATAAGTCAACAAGTCAACAAGACAATTTCAAATCCCAAGTGATCCCGTGTTTCCTTAACAGAATCATGATTGTCTATAAATATAAGTCCTAGGTTTCATATCAAGGACGAGCAACTAGATGGCCAACACAAAACTTCACATCAATTCACACAATTAATCAAACACAAACCCTAGTAGTGGTCACATCAATACAAAACAAATATCAACACATTCAAGGCAATTATTGTTTATTGCATTCATTATTTTTTCATCCTTAATCATGAATCTGTTTTAATGTAATACGTTTGAATCAAATCGTGTTTGTTTATTTATTGTGCTCATATCATTGTGTTCGTCAGAATCAATATTTATTCTGTTTGATATTTATTTATAAAACAATTAAACAAGGTTAATGTTCATTCCGTATTCAATACACTCTTCCCATAGTTGAGTGGGGATATGTGGAGAAGACAAAAGAACCGGTGCTGATGATAAATGAAGAAAAGAAGAAAGCTAAGAGTATAAGTCTATTTGATCCAATTGAAATTAAGCTTTTACATCCAAGCTACACTTCATACCTACATGATAAGTTATTCCTAAAATTCAAAGATGATCAAGCTTAGAATGACCTATGCCTGTACTTGCATATCATACAAGTAGTTGTTTAACTGCAAGCAAACGCATATAAAGGAAGAATATATGAGGCTGGGATGTTGAAAGGAGTTGATATCAAGGACGTATCCAAACTAAGAATGTCAGAACAAGATGAGATGGAAATATTCAATAATCAAAGTGTTGTGGAAACTCTGACAAAAAAAGAAGACATTCTGGGATTATGTTTTGAGACACTTTAAAAGATAAGCAAAATGGAGATGAAGTACAAATACAATGATCAAAAGGATGCAGTATCATTTTTCAACAAAAGGATGGTGTCAAGAATGAAGGAGCTTACAATTTTTATGAGCTAATTACAAGTGTCGAAACCTAAGGGGGAGTCTTGTAAGATCTAGAAACAATAGGTCTAGATTCTTTTGAATAGGCTTAGAACTTTAATCAAAACTTGTGATGAATATTTGTAATTCATAATTTCAATATATGCTTTATGTATATAGGTTAACCCATATGTGTGCTGATTTATATGTATGATGATAGGTAAAACATTATTCTTAGTCAATTTGTGAAATTAACTAAGTGTAAGACACATCTACGGATGAACGTTTTTGTTCTTCTGTAGATATGTTTCATAAAATAAAAACATCCAAATATCTTCTACAGATGAACATCAGTATTCACTTATGAACAAATGAAGCAGAGAAGAAACTGAAGTGAAGAATCCTTAGGTAGAACAAGACACCTTCGGAAGAACAAACTACCATCGGATGAACAACATTCCTTTAGAGGAACAACCTACCTTTGGAAGAAAAAGATTCATTTGGAAGAATAAAGGAGCTATGGAAGACAAAAGTAGTTGTGGAATACCAAACACTTGTACTTGAATTATACATGTGTTATAAGTCAACAAGTCAACAAGACAATTTCAAATCCCAAGTGATCTGGTGTTTCCTTAACAGGATCATGATTGTCTATAAATATAAGTCCTAGGTTTCATATCAAGGACGATCAACAAGATGGCCAACATAAAACTTCACATCAATTCACACAATCAATCAAACACAAACCCTAGAAGTGGTCACACCAATACAAAACCAACATCAACACATTCAAAGCAATTATTGTTTATAGCATTCATCATTTTTTCATACTTAATCATTAATCAGTTTTAATGGAATACATTTGAATCAAATCGTGTTTGTTTATTTATTGTGCTCATATCATTGTGTTCGTCAGAATCAACATTTATTTTGTTTGGTATTTATTTATAAAACAATTAAACAAGGTTAATGTTCATTCCGCAATCAATACACTCTTCCCATAGTTGAGTGGGGATATGTGGAGAAGACAAAAGAACCGGTGCTGATGATAAATGAAGAAAAGAAGAAAGCTAAGAGTATAAGTCTATTTGATCCAATTGAAATTAAGCTTTTACATCCAAGCTACACTTCATACCTACATGATAAGTTATTCCTAAAATTCAAAGATGATCAAGCTTAGAATGACCTATGCTTGTACTTGCATATCATACAAGTAGTTGTTTAACTGCAAGCAAAAGCATATAAAGGAAGAAGATATGAGGCTGGGATGTTGAAAGGAGTTGATATCAAGGAGGTATCTAAACTAAGAATGTTAGAACAAGATGATATAGAAATATTCAATAATCAAAGTGTTGTGGAAACTCTGACAAATAAAGAAGACATTTTGGGATTAAGTTTTGAGACACTTTAAAAGATACGCAAAATGGAGATGAAGTACAAATACAATGATCAAAAGGATGCAGTATCATATTTCTACAAAAGGATGGTGTGAAAATGAAGGAGCTTTCAGTTTTGAAGAGCTAATTACAAGTGTCTAAGGATAAGGGGGATTATTGTTAGATCTAGGAACAATAGGTATAAATTCTTTTTATAGGGTTAGAAATTTAATCAAAACTTTTAATGAATATTTGTAATTCATTATTTGAATGTATGCTTTATGTATATAGGTTAACCCATACTTGTGTTGATTTATGTGTATGATCATAGGTAAGATTTTATTCCGTAGATATGTTCTTCCATAGATTTGTTTCTTACAAGACCAACATCCAAAGATCGTCTACGAATGAACATCAGTATTCACTGATGAACAAACAAAGCAGAGAAGAAACTGAAGTGAAGAATCCTTCAGAAGAACAAGATACCTTCGGAAAAACAAACTACTTTTGGAAGAACAAGATTCCTTTGGAAGAACAAAGGAGTTTTGGAAGACAAAAGTAGTTAAGGAAGACCAAGTCAACAAGATTCCTTGGACTTGCATTATAGAAGTGTTACAAGTCAACAAGACAATTTCGAATCCCAAGAGATCAGGTGTTTCCTTAAACGAATCATGATTATCTATAAATATGAGTCCTAGGTTTCACATTGAGGACGGGAAACTAGACGGCAAACACAAAACATCACATCGATTCACACAATAAATTAAACACAAACCCTAGCAGCCGTCACGTCAATACATTACCAACATCAACACATTCAAAGCAATTATTGTTTATGTAAAGATCTATGATCTAGTTTGATCAATTAGGTTATGATTTGCAGCGGAATAGTACTAGAATTAGACGAAATTTAAGCAATAATAAGATGAATATTCAATCAAAAAGTAACGGTTATAGAGAGAGAAAGTTTTCTGCAAAAGAGAATGTTCTCATTCATTCATAAGCTTTGGCAAATACAAATTAGGTCAACATTCCTTTTATAGAGGAATATGACGTCAGCAGATGTCACCTGATAGTGACATCTAACAGATTATACAAACAACTGAAAATAACTGAAACTACTGAAGATGTCCACAACAACTGAGGACATCTTCTTACAATAAAAGCT
>BJCM01111068.1:0-12784 GCA_018326385.1 Flaveria bidentis | reverse complement strand
TATCAACAAACTTCTTCATGTTTTACTGGATGATGGCTCTTGACTTTGCAGCCTCTTCCCTTAACTTCATTTTAGTGGCCTTTCTTTCTTTGACTAACTCAAGTTCAAGCTATTTGAGATACTCATACTCAATGTAATCAAAGGGTAAGGGAAGAAGTGTAGCAGCCTGATAAAGACTTGTGATACTCAGGTAGTTAATCATGTTGATCCTATTAGTTTCTTTGTCTACCTGAGGTTCTTGTGGAGCCACATCCTCATGTACATGAATTTCTTGAACTGGGAAGGGAGTAGGCACATGCTTGTAGAGTCTTTTCTATCTTTTTTCTTCTTTGATTTGAAGAAGTAATTATGCATCCTCTGCCTCCTTTCTTTCCTTTGACAATTCCATGTCAGCCAGTTCATTTAATTCATCTAAGGGAGGGAGATGATATTATTAATGTCATAGTTCCTAGTCTGCAAGTAGTTGATCCTGACTGCCCTCAACTCATCATCCTGAGTGTTTGGCCTGTGGGCAACCCTGATAACAGCTTCCATGAATCTTGCAGACCTAGTAGAGGAACTTTCTCCCTTAGCTTCCTTTTCCTCTCTCTCTCTCCTCCTCCTCAATCTCCTCAGAAGTCATTTTTCTTTTCCCTTTGTCACTCACAAACCTTTGTGACTCAGGGTGGAAAGAGCTTGGCCTTCATTGCTTGGTGTAGCTTCCAAGCTCTAGCCAGAGAGAGGTTGAGATGCACCTTCACCAACAGGTGTCTCATCAAGGGAATGAATCTCTATAGCAGTTGATGGTGAGACAGGGCTCTCAGGTTCTACCAATGGGCCTTCAGTCAAGGTTTCCCCTATGAAGCTAATCTTAGGGTCTGCCTCAACATCCAGTTGAATAATGATATTGACTGATTGCCTTAGTCTCCTTCTAAAGCTGAACTCTGTAGTGATCCTATCTTGAATCCCTTGAGCCAGCTTGTCAGCTTGTCTATATTGGATTTGGTTAACAAGTGGCATGCTGAAAAGGTCAAGACTTTCATAGAAGTTCAAGGTTTGAAAATTGAAAACTTCTTACTGCCCTTGAACTCTTTGAAGAATAAGGGCTCTTTTGTTTGCATCATACATCCACCCTATGATGTGATTGGAAGATCCTTGAGGTGGAGATGATACTGCCCTTGGTCTGCCTTCCTCAAAAAGACTTTAAATATAAGAGTCTATTGAGTCCACATCAATGTGAACTTGAGGAAATTGCTGAGTATGGACAATTGCAAGTGAGGATGGTGAGTCCTCAATGTCCATGATCTGTGAAGAACTCCTAGTTCTGTGTCAATGATGACTTTCTTCCTCTTTTTGGTAGCATCGCCCACCTGCATAGGTGAGCTAGAGGTTAGGTTGATCACATTCACAGGTTCTTGTGTTCCTGGTTGAGCTCTTCTTAAAGATCTCCCAGCTAGTTGTTCCTTAAGATAAGATATCTCAAGTTGCTGATCATTGACCTTGTTTTGCAAGGTAGTCACCTGAGATTCAAGATGACTAACCTTGGAGACTATATAGGTGCATGTTTGTGACAGTTGTTGCACCTTTAGCCTCAGATTCCCCTCCTCTTCATCAAAAGAATCATCGGGAGATGGGAGAATTGGACTAAGGTCTTCTCTCTCACCACCAACATGGAGTTCTTGGCTGCTGGATTTTCTCTGCTCAATGACAACTTTAGTTGAAGTGTCAATGGGCTAAGTTGCCATGGTTGAGGTCCGAATGATGTAATCACTTGCTGAAGTGAGAGCCTCTTCCAAATGGATATCCTGAACAGGCTCAGAAGTATCCACCTCAGTGATGGGTGACTGATGTGGGCTAGACATAGGTGACTCTGGAGCACTCATCTCTCTTTGAGAAGTGGAGTAGTAGAAAGACTCATAGTACTCACTGAAACCTAAGTCTTCATCAGTATAGAAGTCAAGGTTGGGAAGGGGTTGGTTTAAGTCTAAAGGCTGGGGATGGTAGTTGTCCCCTGAAGGTTTTTCACTTGAGTGTTAAGACTCAGAATGAAGGATTAAGGCAGTGGTTTGCTCCTTAGGAGAAGTGGGAGCTCTAGTATCCACTTCCTCCTGTATGGGTAAGTATATGGGGCCCTGCACAGACTCAATAGCCTTAGTAGGGGTTCGTTTGAGTTTTCTTTTGTACGTGAGGGTGATTTATGGTTGTTTTGGTGGTTGAGATGTAGAAGGTGTGGGTTCAACACTAGCCTATGTTGCTAGGTTGTCACCTTGAGCAATGAGCTCAAATATTTTTAGAAAAAGGGCTGCTCTACTCCTGAGAAGCCAACAATTGCCTTCTTCAAAATTTTAAAGATGCCGGGCTTTATCTGTCCCAATTTAAGAATATTACCTGGTTCCCTTAACTGTGAGCCCAATTCACAGTTAAGAATGTATTGAACATATCTAGGAAACATATAATACTCTAAGAAGTCCAAGTTAGCAAGAAGATTTGTATAAACAAATTGAGAATACTTGAACTTGACCCCCTGAACCATTCCATGTACTATGAAGGAGAGATCTTCAGGAATCTGGTCCCAACCCTATGCTTGTTGGATAAGCTATGGATGCTCACATATAGTAAGCACTTCCACTGGGATGAGACCTTCTCTTTCTTGAAGGTATTTACAAAGAAGTCCCCTTCATAGCCCATTTGCTGGAAGGACTGGTTAACAACTTCATTTGGAAAGGACAACTCACCTTCCTCATCATCCAGCTGTAGATGAGCATTTATGATGGCTGGAGTGATGAAAATTGTCCTCCCCTGCACCATAGGAGATAGTGCCTTCTCCCCATCTAGAACAACTTCTTGATAGGTTTTCCAGAAATCAAGTAAATGATCCTCATAAAGAGCATCATCAATGGAAAAGGAGGTGAAGTAGTTAGACAGAGCCAAGAATTGGCAAACCTCTGAAAAGTGTGGATCTTTCTCAGAGTTTAACAGAGCATCCTGATTGTGTTGCCTGTGTAACTGTATGGAGAAATCTTGGTCATTTCTTTTGTTAAGGTTGGCCATTTTAAGAAAGCTTAAAGGTGAAGGAAAGATGAGCAAAGGTGGTTTCAGAGAGAAATTTTGGGATATTAGGTTTGGAGGAAAGATGAAGATGAAAGAAAGAGGGGGAACCGTTGGGTTTATATGTTAAAAGGTTTTAAGACAAAGTTAATAAAAGATTATAAACTTTGAAATTCGGATGTCGGTCCCTCCTCTGAAAAAGCAGTTTGCTTTTGCTCAAAAAGTAACTTTCTTGGAAGTTGAAAAAGCTTCCGAAGGTAAATTGTCTTCGAAAGTTTTAATAAAAAAGCTTCCGAAACCAAAATGACTTCAAAGGAATTTCCTAAGAGTTTTGAAAAATTTGCTTCGGAAGAGAACTAAGACTTGGATGTTTTGTTCAATAGAACAAAGCTTCCGAGAGTTAATTTTCTTCGGAAGAAAATTGTCCTTGAAAACATATAAGTGCGTAAAAGAGATTTTAAGCTTCGGAAGATATTTCAGAAATTTCTTCCGAAGGAAAATTACTTAGGCAGTTATTTGTTTTGAAGGCATAAGTTTCTTCCGAAGATAAAGACATATCTTCCGAAGGATCAAGATTTTTTCGAAAATCTATGGAAAGTTTTCAAAAGATATTATCCAGAGAAAACAAGAGCTTATGAAGGTGATAGATTAGATAACTTAGAACACACAGATTTTAAGAAATAATATGAATTAGTTTTAAGAAAAAAGCTACTCAAAGTTAATCATCCCAATAACTAATATAAGATACTTAAATCTCTGTTCATCAAAAGCTTTTGTAAATAGATCAGCATATTGCTCGTTTGTGCTAACTTTAACTAGTTTAATTAATCCATTTTCAAAATTATCTCTAATTAAATGATACCTGATATTGATGTGTTTTGTCCTTGAGTGCTGCACAGGATTCTTTGTGATAGAAATAACACTGTTGTTGTCTATGTGAATGGGAGTTTCCTTGAAATTTAATCCATAGTCAAGCATCTGATTCTGAATCCAAAGTTCTTAAGCACAATATCTTGCAGTAGCAATGTATTCAGCTTCAACAGTTGATACAGAGACATATGATTGTTTCTTGCATTGCCATGAGACAACCATTCCACCTAGAAATTGACACACCTAGATGTAGACTTTGTAGTCATATTGAAACCACCATAATCACTATCTGTGTATGTATACAGATTGAATTCAGAATTCTTGGGATACCAAAGACCAAGTGTTGAGGCACCTTTGAGGTATCTTAGAATTCTCTTAACAGTGATGAGGTGAGACATCTTGGGGTTGGCTTGATATCTTACACAAATACATGTGGCAAACATGATATCAGGCTTGCTAGCCGTAAGATACATGAGAGACCTAATCATAGCCCTGTAAAGGTGTTCATCCACACACTCCCCCTCAAGATCAAGCCCAAGGGAGTGGTTTCTTGCTATGGGTGTCTTAGCAATCTTACAATCAGTCATGTTGAATCTTTTGAGTATGTCCTGAACATACTTTGACTGACTTATGAAGATGCCATCTTTAACTTGCTTCACTTGAATTCCTAGAAAGAAATTGAATTCCCCCATGGCACTCATTTCAAATATGTCATTCATCAGCTTCTTAAAGTCTTTGCAGTGCCTTGGATTAGTTGAACTAAATATGATGTCATCTACATACACTTGAACTAGCATTAAGTCATTTCCCTATCCTTTGATGAAGAAAGTTCTATCTATAGTACCCCTTCTGTATCCATGCTTGTAGAGATACTAAGATAGAGTCTCATACCACTTCCTTGGTGCTTGGTGCAGCCCATAAAAAGCCTTATCAAGCTTGCAGACATAGTTAAGATGATCAGGATCTGCAAAATCAAGTGGTTGTTAGACATACACCTCTTCGTCAATCACCCTATACAGAAAAGCACACTTGACATCAAGTTGATAGACCTTGAAGTTCTTGGATGCAACAAATGCCAAGAATATCCTAACAGCTTCTAGTCTTGCCATAGGAGCAAATACATCTGTGTAGTCAATTCCTTCTTCTTATGTGTATCATTAAACAACTAGTCTAGCTTTGTTTTTTTTATGACAATGCCTCTATCATCTTTCTTATTCCTAAACACCCATTTCATTCCTATTATAGTCTTCCCATGAGGAAGAGGATATAGGTTCCAAACCTTTTGCCTTTTGAATTGAAGCAACTCCTCTTGCATAGCTTCAACCTAACTTCCATCCTTCAGAGCCTCATCAATTTTCTTTGGCTCTATCTTGGACAAAAAACAAGAGTGAAGACAAACGTTTGCATCATGGGTTTGTCCTCTTGTTCTTACCCCTATGTCAATATCTCCAATGATGTTTGTGGTAGGATGAGACTTTTGGATCCTTAGCTGAGGGATCACAACAAGTTGCTAACTAAAATCTTAATTAGAAAAATTTAGATCTGGCATTGATGTTTCTCCCACCATATTAGCACACTTATAAAGAGAGATTTGATCCAATGAGTGTGTGACATCATTGATGTTGTCATCAATGTAGTGGTTATCAGCATCAAGAAATTCCTGATCACTGTCACCACCACCATGCACTTCAACATTTCAAGCTTTTTCTTCTGAGTTGTGTACCTCTAAGCTAGAATTTGAAGGTACTTCAGAGGCATCAACAGGATTTGTCATTGATGTGCTAGTAGAAGCTTCATTTACAGGATTAGTTACCACTGGAGCTGAAGATTTGTAGCTTGAAGGTCTTTTTAGCTCAAATCTTGGATCAGGATTACCTGTAAGTAAGATATCTGTAGATCCTGAAACTTTCTTATAAAATTTGTTAAAACAGTTGGTAACTAAATTAAGATCAAATAAGCAATCAGGACAAGAACCAGCTACACTGGGTGTGTGTTCATTGAAAGTCACATTTGCTGACTCCTCAACACTGAGATTGTATACTCTATAAGCCTTAGCTTGAGAAGAGTATCTAATGAAGTGTCCATCATCTAATTTCTCAGCAAATTTGGCAATTTGATCTTTGGTATTCAATATGGTGCAAGAACATCCAAATGACCTGAGAAAACCAATGAAAGGTTTCCTCTTGTGCCAAAGTTCATAAGGAGTCTTGCCATGAGTCTTAACCACTAAAACTCTGTTTTGCACATAGCAGGCAGTGTTGACTGCCTCTGCCCAGAAGGTGATGGGTAGCTTAGAGTCAGAAAATATGGTTCTTGCAGCTTCAATCAGTGTCATGTTTCTCCTCTTCGCAACACCATTTTGCTGAGGAGTCATGGGAGCACTGTATTGTCTTGTAATACTATTTTCATCACAAAATGTATCAAGGATTTGATTCTTGATTTCAGTTTGCTTCTTTTTCTTATTTTTCCTTCAGATTGTTGTGTCTAATTATAACCAATCTTCTACAACTAAATCCACGCCAAATATCTAGAGTTTTAGTTTCCATAATGGTTGTTAAGACTTGTAAAGTTGGTGTAACATTTTTAACATCATCTAGCTTTTTAACTCGTCACACGTAGCATCGTATGCGACGTCATAAAGTATATACTATAAATTTATACTTGTTAATAAAAACATATTATATTTCATCCAACTCTTTTTCATACAAAATTTATATCAAGACGTAGACCAGTCAAAACGTATATAAAGAAAGCAAGTGCAGTGACGCCATATGCGACATGATAAAGTATATAGATTACAATCGTCGCGAATGATTTAAAGGAAAACACATTATACTGTACTCGACGCTTTTTCAAACAAAACTTTCTTTAAAAAGTAGAAAAATTAAAAACTTATATAAAAATAAGCATGTATCGTTTTATATTTGACCTGGTTCATTTCTAAACAAAATTTATTTCAAAACGTAAACCATCTTAAAAGACATATAATGATAAGGAAGGAAATTTTTTATTTAAAAAATAAAAGCAAAATTAATAATAAAGAGAAAGAAAGAAAGAGAAGTGTTTATTAAAGTATTCAAGTTTCGTCAGTAAACCCAAATTTCATCCCCACTTTCGATTTTCATAGTTATTTTTATTTACTAAACATAAATCAAACCCATCAAGTAGCACTTAATTTTCTTATTAATTCTAACAATTATATATTTTAATAAAATATGTTAATATTGTAAAAGAATATTATTTTCCTGCAAATACAAAAGAAATAAAACAGGCATCTTGTCATGCATCTCTTCTTCTGTCAACACACATACAGAAAGAAAGTATATTCATTTCTCTTAAACCACCAACGAAACCTCCACCACCGGCCACCACCGCCAACGTATAAGCCCCTGATCAACCGCCACAACCCAACACTATCACAAAACAGCTCACACCAACCTTAATCAATGCTGTTATGAAGCGCCATAAACCACCCCACAAGAACCACCGGTGGTGGTTGCTTACAAATAATGTAAGAAGAACAGCCCACCCAACATGTTACTAAGTATTAATCTCATAAACCTCTACCAACATTGTTACATCAAATACACCCACCCATCGAATCCGTTCTTCGGCTTGGAGCCAGACCGCCTCCCGAGGTCACCATCAATGCCACCATTCAACTTCATCAACATCTTTTCTTTTTAATAAGAGATTGATATGAGAAACATAGATGAGAGTGTATGTTAATTGTGTACGCAAAGAAAGATGATGTTAATACATAAACGGATATATATATATATATATATATATATATATATATATATATATATAGAGAGAGAGAGAGAGAGAGAGAGAGAGAGAGAGAGAGAGAGTATGGGCGGGCGGGTAATGACATGTTACTTATCTACATTAGTCTCTTAAAAATGTTAAACCACTTTATCTTTCAAGGATTACTTTGCAAATTACTAGACTTATAGTGGTTACTTTATGTAACTTTAAAAGGTGACTGTGGTCACCGACATATGAAATTAATATATAACATAATTATATGATAATTTCACCTTTTGAAATACATAAAGAAACAAATATGTCTTATAATATTATAAGATTTAGGGGTTGTTTGACAACTTGATTAAGTGTTGAACCAATAAAATGTCTGAATCATTAAATATTGAATCATTAAGAGGTCTGAATCATTAAGAGCTAGTATATAATTTCACTATTCAAAGACAAATGTCTGAACAATTCAGATAATATGTCTTAACCATTCAATATTAGACCTATTAACCATTCAACATTAGTATAATGCTTAACCATTCAGAGGTAAATCTCTTAATCATTCAGACATGTGATCGTGAAACAAACAGTCTGAACCATTAAGTATTGAACCATTCAGACATCTGAACCATTAAGAGGCTGCCAAACAGCTCCTTAGTCACTTAAAGAAAATTTGTGTCTTCCATACAAAAAATATCGCAACTTTCTCATTCCATCTACCAACCATTCTAAAAATCAAAATGCTATCAGATTTAAACCATTTAGTTGCAATTTATAAGTATTAAATTTGATTTTCGTTTACTTAGTTGAAATCTTCTTAAAAACATTATTTTTTTCCTATAAGATTAGTGAATTGATTTGAAAACCATTAATTCTTGAACATAGTTGTAGAAGATATTTGCTTGTTTTAATCTTCATTCTTATAATCTAATAAGTGTTTAAAACATGTATGTGAATATATGTTCATTTTCAATTGGCAACTTAATATCACCAATCATAATTTTAATAATAATAAAAAGGGAATGTTAATTCAAAGTTATCCTAAAAAGCTTCCTCTGCTTAATAATGACAGAGTTAGATGACTTGTGGAAAAATTACAACCTTGAGTATGAACATAGTTAAAAGTCGAAGTCCATCAAGGCACATAATGAATTTCAATGCATCAAGGGAATTATACTCTAAAGATACTTCAAAACACGAAAATGAACCAAAAGCAATGCAAAAAATTTAAGTATGTAATGGAACTAGGAACATAATTATTTAAGTATATAGATAGTGAGTCTGTCAATAGAAGTGAACATAGATGACTAATTGGAAGTCTTTGATATCTCAATCATACCCGCCTCAATATAAATTTCTTGGTAAGATTTTTAAGTAAATATATGGCAGAACCTAATAAAGATCATATGCAAGCTATAAAGCATCTACTAGATATGTCAAATAAGGAGCAATGCATTATGCATGCACTTAAAAAGAAATGAAAACAAAACTCTTATTGATTATAGTGATAGTAACTATAGTATAGATAGTGGCAAAGGAACTACATGAATAGTATTTTACTCAATGATGCACCATATCTTGGATAGTCACAAGCAAGCAATAGTAACTCTCATTTTGTGAATCAAATTCTTAGCACCAACCTCTACAACATATCAAGGACTATGGTTAAGAAGTTTACTAAGTGAGTTAACAAAGAAAGTAGTACCCCATGTGGATAATAATTTTGACATCTTATTAACGAAAAACCCAGTCTTTTATAGAAGAAGCAAGCATATTGATACGAGATATCTCTTCATTAGCGAATGTGTAGAAATGAGAAAAATATATGTTAAATTCGTTGTCGGAAAAATTCAATAAGAAGGAGGCAATGTTCAGACTTGTATATATAATTTATAAAATTAGGTTGCATGAGTTAGTTAATTCACATACCATAATTGTATGTATTATTATTGTTCTTGATTTATTGATCTAGATTTTAGAATACAATCCTAAGGGTACCTCAATTATAGTATTTCAGAAAGTCGGTGATGCGACATTTAGTGAACAACTTTCTAAATTGGTTATACTATCTTTAAAGAAACATACAAGAAGAGACTTCCATGAAAAAAACTTAAATTTGTTTATCATTTAATCTAATCATCCTTCACAGAAACCTGTTTTCTTCATCTAATATCTTACCATATGAAACAAACATGTTTAACTAAACATAAATCATTCTATAAAACTTAACAAAATCAACCAAAAAGAAACTAAACTAGAGACGATGATTATAATGGCTTCGAGGTCGAATTAAACTTAGCTGCAGACGATGATGACGACTGTCCCTCATCTTCATTCCTCTGCGAACGATCACCTTCAACCTCTCTATATCTATCTAAATACCTCTTCAACGGTGTAGCATAGTCATCAAACCCTAGTGCACCCATGGCCCAACACACATCATCCCCGTTCACCGTCTTCCGCCGCTCCTTTCGGCACTTGTCGGAGGCTTCACCGGTGACAAAACTGATGAACTCAGAAGCACACTCCTGCATAGTCTCCTTGGCCCCTTTGGAGATCTTTGCGTTTTGTGGGAGTATTTGCTTCATGATTCGACCGACGTTCGCGATCGGAAGTAGGCGGTCTTGTTGGCTTGCGGTGTCGTCGTCGCCGGAGGTGGGTGGTTTGATGGTGGAATCATCCATCGAATTCGATGGTGTCAAAGAGGTAGTGACATAGATGTGTATGTTTGGTCAACTAACGGAGAAAGATGGTCTTTATATATATTAGGACAAGTGGGTTTGCATGTAGAGTTAGTTAATAGCCGTTCATCACATGATTATATTATCTAATCTAATGGTTGAAAATTGCTCCCTATGTCATGGTGGAGTAATTATCCATTCGGTCTATTAATCCATTCGGCATTCACAAGATATTTATAATTACCATGTAGGTGTTGATATTTTAAGGACGGATTGTTAGTTAGTTTTTAATAACGTTAACTTAGTAATCATTCGTCATATGTAGGATTAAAATCCGAAACTTTTAAGAAAAACAAAACCTTACACTTTTTACTTAAACCATTAGAGCATGAGATCATTTTAGGATCACAACACAAGCGTTGAGTAAAAGTTACATAGTTCTTTATGTATTTACACAAATATCTAAGAACCAATAATACTTTAAATTAAAATACATTTTAATTATAAGAATGGTGGGGGAGATGAAATCATCTTGTGTATTACTTTTGAAGCAACTTATAATATTTATGGTACAATTTTTATTTTTACGTGAGTATGTTTTCTTATAATGAAGTATAGTTGTGAGTATGTGAAAAATTACGATGGTTGTACCGTATTTTCTTTTATTTGAAGAAACACAATATAATCGTATAAAATTTTTAAATATTTTAAAAGTAATTGTAAGTAAGAGAGAGAGAAAATATAATGATAAAAGTATAAAAAATATTATTTAATTGAAAAAGAAATAAAAAAATAATGTTTTTATTTTAAATATATGGATGAGGAGAAAGATGGTGCGAATGCATTTATACAAATGGATTATGCAGTTTTAATGGTTTATTTCGCAACGCATTTTTGAAACAACCATTTACATATCTTTCTTTATTAGGTCTATACATGCAAAAATTTGATTTTATAATTTGAATAGAGTTATAGTAAAAATAATATTTAACATACAAAGGTTAAAAAATATTGTAGGATTGACATGTGTTTTTTTATTATTTTCGAATTGAAATACATTGTGATTATTGTGTCAAATATATTAGGTAATTGTAACTCAAAAATCAAGTTATTGTGTTAAATACGTTAAGCATTTATGTTAAATACTTTTCATTATATTATTAATCATTGTGTTTCAATAATACGACATGTTTTAAAGTATTCATCATCTTAAGAAAACATACACAATAGTATTTAGAAAAACTCAATGATAAACGAAAACACACAATGAACTACAAAAAACATATAATGACGAACATAAATCATATAGGATGTAAAACATATTTTTTTATACTTTTACATATAACGATACTGCACTCGCTTCAATGTAAAAAAAGTTCGTTTTTGGTGTATTTTTATATAAAATTATCATTGGGTATAAA
The DNA here is from genome assembly GCA_018326385.1 of Flaveria bidentis. Lineage (NCBI taxonomy): Eukaryota > Viridiplantae > Streptophyta > Magnoliopsida > Asterales > Asteraceae > Flaveria > Flaveria bidentis. The sequence goes on along the minus strand of BJCM01111068.1, from coordinate 1,026 downwards.
AATAGTGAACGTATATAAAAATAGGAACATTAAAAAATTGTTAAAAAATGCTAAACTTTTAACAAACTTTTTTAATAAAGTTTGATCTCAATCATTAATTAAAAAATTAATGATTAAAATTATTTTTTATACTTTTTTGATTAAAATGCTTCTTATTTAAACCCTTACCTTATAATTTATTATCCGTGGCTTTCTTAACATTGTGTTTCTTATATATAAATCATATATTACCGAAATTACTACCATCATTATATTTTATTTGAGGATACAAAATTTAATTTGACAATAGATTTTCATATTAATATTTGGTAAAGGAAATATATAGTAGAATATGCCTTTTTAATCTTTATCAATAATGTTAAAGAAAAGACAACCGGAACAATTACACATGACCGTTGGAGGGTTCCTAGACAAAATGGCATAATAATTGAGGTAAAACCAATAGATTTTCTCAACTATTAAACAACTTACAAGTTGACGCGCCACTTTGATATTTTTTCAAAGCCAAACTTCTAAACTTTTTTTATAATCGTTTGATTTAATGAAACATTTTATGCATTACAACTATTATAAAATAGTGAAATAAAATAAAGTTTGAATGATTTTATTGGCTAGCTCTTATATAATGATGAACTCGTTTGTTGATTGCACTAACAGGTGTTCGTGAAAAAGATAAACAAGTAATGATAGAAGAAATATGCTATGAGAGCGTAGTATTTTTTTGTCTATTATTAATTGTATATACAAAATAGTTATATTCAAAGAATTAACTTATGTTTAATAAATCTATCATAAATGATAAAAGAGTGTGAATTCTTTCAAGGCAAGGGGCGGCCTGATTCGACATTGTTGTTTACTCTGATCCGGTCAAGGTGGTTTTCACCAGCGCGTAGGTGGTCTAAGTTCCTATGACCGAGTCTTTCTGGCCCCTGTGAACATCTTTTCTTAATGTATTAAAGAGGGCCTCTCTAACCGGTGAAGGTGGGTGTCCACTAACGGCCATTCCTGGCTCGGCTCCGATAACGC
>BJCM01111065.1:0-14309 GCA_018326385.1 Flaveria bidentis | reverse complement strand
TTTGTCTTCAGACTTTGTCTTCAGACTTTGTCTTCAGACTTTGTCTTCAGACTTTGTCTTCAGACTTTGTCTACAGACTTTGTCTTCAGACTTTGTCTTCAGCTGATGTAGACTTCTTCAGTTGTTATGATGTCTGTGGGACTTAAAGGTTTTTCTGATCTGGCTCATTGGTTCTTTTGGTCCAACAGTTTTGAGCATTGCGTGAAGCTCAACAATGCTCTTGTCCCACCCGTTCATATTGTAATTCATTATGAACGTCTCAAAGATTTTGGTTAGGGCATTAAGGTTCAAATCCGTGGCCAGCTCCTTTGAGACGGGGCAATTAAGCCACTCGAGGCGATCGACGTGGCTTTTCATCTTCACAATAGAAGATGATACCGATTGGATTTCTTCAATGCGACACGCATCAAGCGCTCGAACCATTTCAAAGCGCTCTACCCTAGCTTGTTGAAGGTACATTTTCTTCAATTGTGTAATCATGTCATATGCCCCATGATGCAAGTCCTTTTGGAGTCCGGGAATCATAGTTCCCAACATGAGGCAGGAAACCTGCATGGAATCTTTAGTGTATTGAAGCAAATCGTTATAGACCTCAACATTCTCGGGGTCGGGTTGGCCAGGAATGGGATTGTCAAGGACATAGTCCTTTTTCTCTTGCTTGAGAACAATTCTCATGTTTTGAAACCAATCCATACAGTTATTATAGTTAAGACGATCCCTCTCTAAGATGGTTCTCAGTGATAGTGTATGGACGGTCGGGGTGGTAGCATTATTGTTAGCGGCCATTTCTACAAAATTTACAAAGTTAATATTAGTATTTCTGAAAAAAAAACATTTTAGCAATTAATACCCTCTACATGTCTCATAGACAATTAATAATTAAAATCTAGAATCCAACGTTACATTTAAATGATGGTTAGGTGACCTTTATCCCATTATTTAAATTAACAAGGTAGTCAACATTTAACATTTGCAACCTATTGCAACTTCTAGCTTTATGGGATCGGTTAAACATCTTATTTGTAGTCGGCATGTAAAATCCCATCAACACCATTGTTCGCCATGCTTCGGTGACCCTATGCACATGGTTTCCAATTCAAGTCGTCCAACTTACACACACATGTTAGTTTACACATACAAGTGGTTAGGTGACCTATATCCCACAAGTATGTTAAGCCCACCTCAAACACACAAGTTCCCTAAAAGTGGTTAGGTGACCTTTATCCCACAAGTAGTTCTCAAGTGATTTGAGTGACGTGTAAAGTGATGGTGTTTAACTTGTTTCCAAAGGGATTTTGGTATATTAATTCTAGTTATGAAAACTCTATGTACCTTGTATTCGGATGCTTTCAAATACATGGTACCCTACGGTTCTTTTTAATGAATCCTCTTTTATTTTGAAATCATTAATCCTTTTACTAACTTTTATTAACATATTAATGATTAAGAACGATGAAAATTCAGCTTGTTATGATAATTTATTAAGACTATTAAGCATATCCACATATCAAACAATCAACATAAAATGGATAATCAAATAAGCATATACAAAACAACCACAGGTGCATTACCATAGCCACTTAGGTGACCAAAATTGTTTGCCATCACAAGTGTGGTCAAAGGTCTTTTCTAAGAGTTAATAACAACACAAAGATAGGATCTCCAAAGACCCCCACTTGAAATTGCATCCAAATGCTTTAAGTCCTTCTCTTTGTTCCTTCCTTTTGTGCTTCCTACTTGTGCATCTTCTTTTACAAAATTTATATCCTAATACAAAATTTTCTAATAAAAGAAAATACACCTAATCTATTTATTACATCACCATTGAATGAATAAATAAATTACAACAATATACAATCACAAAAGAATAAATATTACAACCTATAATGAGTGAAATCAACCAAAATAAATCTTCCATCCAAAACCAAATCAACACGAGGTTAAGGCTAGGTTATGCACCAATATGAAACATCATATACAACATACAAGAACCAAAAATAATCCCCGTTTAACCCTAAATTTTCAGCCAACATAAACCAACAGTTTATGGTGTTTTTGTCCAAACAAAACAAAATCAACCATTTGATATCTTTCTTTCAAGGTTTAATCAGAAGCATATAAGATATAACCATGAAAGGTTGGGGATTTATAACATCACCAAAAACAGCCCCTATTAGGTTGTTAAAACCCATAAAACCAATTTTACAAGTACAATAGAAGCTAGTCATCCACATATCCGGCTTTGATACAAATTTTGGGTTTGTTAGACCATAAACATAGTTGTTTAACCATTTAAACAAGGAAAACGCAGCGGAAACAAACCTAAATATAATGTTTTGTAAACTAAATAATAAGGCACATTAAATAAAAAACCCAAGATTGTAAGGATCATTTATATGTGAAAGAACTAGCAAACAAGCAAAATGTAACAACCAAAAGGAACCATGGAACTACCTTCCAAAGTCTGCTAAAACGTTAGATGAACTACCTTCAAAAGGCTGCCCAAAAATGTTAGATGAACTACCTTCTAAAGGCTGCCCAAAAACGTAAGATGTGAAGAAGAGGATGAAGTCTTGAAGGACCAAAACACTAAAGAAGATGTCCTCAAGCTTATATACCCACAAGCATCAAGCAAAACACCTTGTTGCTAGGATTTTGACACCAAAAGTGCAAGAATGTGGCTGCAGAAAACCCTTTTCCAGCCTTGTTTTTCTTCAAAGATGAGAGAAAAAGATGGTTCTTGCATGTATGAGAGAGAGAGAAAAGTTGTAGTGTATGACTAGTTCTTGTGGTGTGTTGTTTCAAGGCAACAAAAGACCAAAGATACCCCTAAAGTGGCGGCCGAAGTATTGGTATAAAATGGGTTACCCCCCATTTTAAACACCCACTTAATTGTTAACTAGTTATATTATTAGTTATGTAATTAACCTTTTAATTATATAACTTACACACACTAGTATTATTTAATGTTATTTAACCAACTTAAATAACATTACAAATAATGTCCATGATCAAAATATCCTTATAAGTTGTTCTATCTCACATACAAATTATTTAGAAACCCATTTTCTAAATTGGTGTAAGTATTTAATTGCATGATGATATTATCAATTAAATACATATTGGTGTTTTTTAAACTTGTTATTGGGTATGACCCGACTTGGATTATAACGTACTAACCACATCAATGTTCTATGTGCCTTGGGCATAAAACCCAACACGACTGACAATATCGCCTACATACTTGGTCTGATGTAGAAAATTTCCCTTTGGTGTCTGATCCACGTATAACCCGAGAAAGAACTTCATCTCTCCCATGGCACTCATTTAAAATTCAGCTTTCATTAGTGCTTCAAATTCTTTGCACAATGCTTCGTTTTTAGAACCGAAGTTTATGTCATCAACATAGTTCTCAACTAGCACTAAGTCACCATCCTTTTCTTAGATGAATAGTGTACAGTCAATCACTCCTCTGCAAAATCCGTGTTTCACAAGATGAGTCGAGAGCCTTTCATACCATGCTCTTGGGACTTTATGGAGCCCGTAGAGACCCTTATCTAGTTTGTAAACTCTGTCCCGATGATACAGATCCTCAAATCCTTTGGGTTGACTGACGTACACTGTCTCCCGGATTTCACCATGAAGGAATGCACTCTTGGCATCCAATTGATAAACTTTAATCTTCATGTTACATGCATAGACTAGGAAGATACGGATTGCTTCCATTCTCACCACAGGTGCAAAGACTTCATTGTAATCAATACCCTCGACTTGTCAAAATCCTTGAACTACAAGTCGAGACCTGTTTCTTATTATGACCCCTTGGTCATCTTTCTTGCATTTCAAGACCCATTTGGTACCAATGACCTTAGCACCTTTAGGTCTATCCACCAGTGTCCATGGTCCTAACTTCTTGAATTGAAGATGTTCTTCTTGTATGGCACTCACCCATGTCTCGTCTTTTAGGGCTTCACTAACATATTTTGGCTCTAATTGAGACAAAAAACATCGATACGCACCATCATGAAGATATCCCTTTTCCATCACTGAGGCATAATCAGCTGAGTATAGCTGATTTCTTATCTTTACTCCTGATCAAACATCTCCAATGATATTATCCAAAGGATGACAAACATTTAGTTGTGATCCAAGAGTGGTGGTAACAACTACCTTATTATCCAGATTGTGAACACCAGGTTTAGTATCTAAGGCAGTGGGAGTGTGAGGTTCCGAAATGTCAAAGGCATCAACATCTGATGCCTGTGTACTATCAGTAGTTGGAACCTGTTCCTCCTGATCCACCTGATCATTTGCCACGTCTTCGTCATCAGAGGAGGAGTCACTTACCTCAAGTGCTCCCCCTTAAGAACTAGAAGACTCACCTTATGACGCTGAGGTTATCGGGTCCAGTGATGGTGTATTTAATATCTCGTACATCATTCTGGTCGATAACTCATCCTCAAGAGGGGAAAGAGGGATGTTGAAGGACATAAAGAATCCGTCATAGTCGAAAAAGAATGAGGGTCCTTTTCTAGCAATTGGGTTGGTGTATCTCTGTACATCAACGTTGCACCACACTTCTACTAGACCCATTGAGTTGTTATAAACTCTCTTATTCAGTATGTTGTATCCTAAAAAATTCCTTCTTCAGCCTTCTCGTTGAACTTCCCTAACTGAGTTTTCTTCACCGGTGTACATGGTGCGCCATATGGCTCGAGGTACTCCAGATTTGGTTTACGTCGTTGGAGCAACTCATAGAACATTTTTCCGTGACGTTTGACCACTAAGACTCGATTGAGGGTATAACATGTGTTAGCTACTGCCTCGTTCCAAAATTGGATAGGCAGTTTAGAGTCTGCGAGCATCAGTCGGACTATGTCTATCAAGCTTCGATTGTTTCTCTCTGCAACCCCGTTCATTTGAGGAGTGTAGGCAGATGTGAGCCGGTGCACAATTCCTTTTTCTTTGCAGAATGCCTCCATCCACTGGTTCTTGAACTCGGTACCGTTGTCTGAGCGAACTTGCCTTACCTTAAGCTTGTTGAGTGACTCCAATGTAGTTAGCAGCTCTTTGAATGATTCAAATGTCTCTGATTTGGATTTTAGAAACAACACCCAAGAAAATCTTGAGTAATCATCCATAACTACATAGCAGTACAAATCGATGGCAATGCCCTTTGTACTGACTAGGCCAAACAGATCCATGTGAAGGAGCTCAAGCCGCAGGTCAATTGAGTGAACTTTCTTTGCCTTATGTGACTTCTTCGTCTGTTTGCCTTTCTTACATGCGACACACAAATCCGGTAATTGGATGTTCTTGACATTTACCCCATGCACTAGATCATTCTGGATCAAGTTATTCATCTCCCGTTGATTAATGTGTCCCATTCTCCTATGCTAGGAGATGGAGTCTTTCTTTGTTGCCTTTGACAGGAAGCATTGTACTTGATGATCGGTTGTGGAGGCCTTTGATAAGTCCAAGACATATAAATCATTATATCTTGAAGCTGACATTAAGACTTGATCCTCTGGTATCACATACTCCTTCTTTAACACATAGCACTTCTTGTTGTCAAATACTACCTTGAATCCTTTGTCACAAATCTGGGATACAGAAAGCAAGTTATTTTGTAGTTGTTGAACGTAGTTGACCTTGTCAAACTTTACTTTCTTGTTTCCCACTTCCCCTTGTGTTATGATATAACCTCCTTTATTTCTAGCAAAAGAAACATGTCCTCCTTTAATTTGTTTGACATTTGACAAGAGAGACAGGTTTCTAGTCATGTGCCTTCATGCCCTGCTATCAACGATCCAGGTATTTGTATAAGCACTATAGTGGACACCCTACATATTTAAAGGAAATGATTAGTTTAGGTTAGGGACCCAAGCCATAACTGGCTTGGGTGACCTAGAGGCATCATACATCATGAATTCAACCCATTGTCCATTGGAGGGAGAGGACAAATCATTCTTCTTCTTGTGCTCATTATGAGACATTTGACTTGATTTTTCTTTCCATAAGCCAGTTTTGTATAAGGCCTGTTTGTGATAAACAGATGACGGGCTTACGGTTTGAACTTTATGTTCACTAATTCTTCATGGTGGAGTGATAGAACTCCTTTTAGAAGAACTTGGTTTAGTGTCATGAAGTTCAATTTTCTTTCTTGGTGTCTGATAATAAGGACAATTAGAAGCAATGTGTCCATACTTTCCACAATTATAGCATGATCTATTTCGACATGTTGGTGGCACTGTTTCTGTGGGGAAGTGTGTGACACATGTGTGACTTTAGTTTGTTTGGGTTTTGACACTTTTTGTTTAGATGTTTTAGCTTCTTTGACAAATTTCATTGTTTGAACATTTTTAACATCTTTACTCTTTTGTTTATTTGGACTAAGACATGGTGCATGTGGTTGGTTAACTTGTCTGGTCTTTTCGGGTTCAGAAGTAGACATGTTTGAACCTTACTTTACCTTAACCTTTTCAAATTGTTCATCCAAATTAACAATAGGCATCTTACCTTTAGGTTTTAAAATGGCCTCCTTCTGTTTAGCGACAGATTCCACCGATTTACTCCTGGAGTCTGGATCACTAACTAGAGGAGTGGACGCCACATGATCCTTGATTGGGTTGTTATTAATTGGTTTACTTTTAGCATTCAACAAGGTTTCATGTTGTGGTGGAACCACTTTGTATCCCAAACCCTCCCCGTTGTTGCGTTCTTTCACTAAGTGTTGGAATATGTTAGAAGAACTGGTCCAACTGTGCAGTTTTTGTCTTAATGAATTTACTTCAAATTCCAAAACTACTTTTTCTTTCTTGTGTTCTTCTAGGGAGTTTAAATAGAACTTTATGTCATTTTCTTGGTTAAAAGAAAAAATTTCGGTTTCCCTTAGTTGTTTATTTAACAGTTCTATTTTCTCTTTATAACTGTGCTTATTGTGTTTTAAAATCCGGTTTGCTTATGTGCACATTTGTAAATCATTTACTAAGCTATCATTATGATCTAATAAGCTAGCAAATTTTGAGTCTATGCTTTCTCTAAAGTATTGACATTCATTACATGCATGACTATCAAAAACTTGGTCTTTGGTACTTACCTGAGAAGATTTGATTGAATCAATCATCATAGTAGAGTTTGAGTGTTTGGGTGCTGGTGATTCTGAACATGTTGTTCTGAGACCTTCTTCATTTAGGTGATCAACCACATTTGTAGTTTCTTCATTACTAGACATCACTAGTTCCACTGCGATTTCACCTTCGCTTGTAGAGTCGTCATCCAAACCCTCAACACACGCAATATTGGATTCTCCCGGAGATACAAAACGAAAAGTCCAATCTTGCCCTTCGTCGTCTTGTGCAGTAAATGCCTTAGTGTCCTTTTTTGATGAGGTAGCACCATTTTTTATTTTGTCTTGACGATTGAAGGTTAAGAATGGATTACCATTACCTGTTTTCTTGGGCTTAACACATTCACACTTGAAGTGCCCCTTCTCTCCATAGTTAAAACATGTAACTTTGGTTTTATCGAAACCAAAGGTAGTGTCTTTGGTGGCTATCAAGTTCTGTCCCATCTTTTTCACAAACTTCTTTGCCCTCCGAACAACACTAGCCAACGCCCACATGATATCCATTCTTTCGAGTTCAGTTTCATCTACCTGCTCCTAGTCTTCATCGGTGAGGTGGCAGTTTCCAATCTTCCCCGCAACTAGAACATCATAGGAGTGAATTGCAACTGCTAGTACATCCATATGCTCCTTTACCACCTTTATAGTAACATTATCGAGATTCTCGGTCTTCAATTTCATAGTATTTGCTTCATGTGCTATATATTGGGTACAAGATGACATGATGTGTCAGATCCTGAAGTAGTGGCTTGAGAAGGAGCGGCTAAACTGGACATGAATGCCATTTGAAGTGGTGCTACTAAATTTTTTGGAGTGGGAGTTGAGTTATAAAGTGACGGGTTCTGATCATATGATCCTTTTTAAGACATGTACTTCATCCTCAACTCTTCCTCTCTCAGATTCAGAATGAAATCGTTAATATCCAACTTTGCCAGCATATCATTCTGTCTTAGATTTGACACAAATGAAACCCACTTTTCTAGTAATCCATCTGCAAAACTTGACACCTTGTCTTCCATGGACGTGGTTACCCCATGAGTCTGCAGCTCACTCATCAAGTGGTAGAAACAATCGATGATGTCATCCAGGCTCTCTTTTCCTATCGAGGAGAAGTTATTAAACTCCTTCTTCAAAGCCTTTGCCTTTAATGCCTTCAATGTCGCATTCCCGTCATACCGTTTTTCAAGAGCCTCCCATAACTTTTTGGCTTGTTTTTTCTCAGAAAACTAATGAAATATATCCTTAGGAATTGACTGAGTCAACAAAGCATACACCTTCTTCTCTGCATTGTACTTCACCTTCTGGCTATCAGTCATGCCACCCAAGGTAAGTTTAACTCCATGAGCACCAACCAGCATGCTATAACCTATCTTGATTGATTCCCACAGATTGGGATCAACTCTATTTAGGTATATCCCGAACCTTTCCTTCCATTGTGGGTAATCATCAAACATTATGAACTTAGGGGGCTTATTGTGATTCCCAATTTCATTCTCCAGAAGTAACAGGTTCTGGATCCGTGAATCCCTACCAGCAGTAAACATTGAGTAATGGTCTTCCATTTTTATCAACTTTGAATTTCAAACTGGAACTTATTCACTCGTGTGAATGGAAAGGTCCGAATGAATCAATCGTGCGATTGAACAAATGTGGTTGGGCCAATCGTGCGATTGGACAAAAGTGGATGAACTGTCGTGTGATTTGGCAAATGCGGTTAAACAATGCGAATGAGAATGTTCAATCATACGAATGGACGAGCGATGGAGTTCAATCGTGTGTACGGGAGGTGCGAGTGAGTTCAGTCGTGCAATTGAGTCAATCGTGCGACTGAAGGCTGCTGGTTTTGAAATTCGAGGGTTTTTGGTACTTTGACACAAAAATATGATTTTTCACGAACCCTAATCAGCCGTAAGCCGAAAAACGTGAACTTTTGGATCTGGAGACGTCGAAAACATTGTTTTACGAAAAAAAATGGTGTTTTTGAATGAAAAACATGAGTTTTTACACCATACGATCGAATCACACGCAAAATCAAGAGCCAAAGCTCTGATACCACTTGTTAGGATGGTTTTCGTATGGAGTAACAATTGATTCTGCGCGTATACCAACTCAAATAGTGTGGAATCCTATTTTATTTGCGATCCAATCAGGGAGAACACAATTTAGATCAATCTAACGATTAATGAAACGTTAAGAATGATTAGAGAACGATCAACTGAACGGGGTTGCGGAGAGAAACAATCGAAGCTTGATAGACATAGTCCGAATGATGCTCGCAGACTCTAAACTGCCTATCCAATTTTGGAACGAGGCAGTAGCTAACACATGCTATACCCTCAATCGAGTCTTAGTGGTCAAACGTCACGGAAAAATGTTCTATGAGTTGCTCCAACGACGTAAACCAAATCTGGAGTACCTCGAGCCATATGGCGCACCATGTACACTGGTGAAGAAAACTCAGTCAGTGAAGTTCAGCGAGAAGGCTGAAGAAGGAATTTTTTAGGATACAACATAGTGAATAAGAACAGGTTTTCTTAAGTCTCTGGACGGTAGGGTACGATTATGTGCGTAGGTACTCGAATTGTTACGTTTTTTCATGAATTAGGTGGTATTTATAGGTTAGGGTCTTTCAATCGTACGATTGAACCATTAGCATGGTTCATTCGTGCGACTGAATCATGCGATTGATCCATCCGCATGACTGAAGGTTTAGTCGTGCGACTTAACCAATCTTATGTCTCAATCGTGCGACTGATCCAGTCTCCTGATTCAGTCGTGTGACTGGTCCACTAGCATGAAGTATTCGTGCGTATGGTCCATTCGCATGAGAACTTCACACAATTAAGTTTGAACATGTTTCTTAATCTTTATTGACTAAGAATTATGTATAACAACTAGAAACCTATATATTTAATTCACTATAAGTTATCACACGATAAACAATGAAATATAAAACATTATAAACATCAACCACACTTTGTATTTCATTCATACCCATACAATTACATCTATGTAAGACATGATAGACATTTTACATTAAGCTCCTAAACTCGATACACATGTATCAACAAAGATGAAGTCATTTATGTCTAACGTTGCAAGAATGTCATTTTGTCTTAGGATGGACACAAATGAATCCCATTTATTCGGCAAACCATCTACAAAGCTTGAAACGTTATCTCCCATTGATGTGGTTACGCCATGAGTGTGCAGCTCACTCATCAGATGATAGAATCTGTCAATAATATCATCTAAGCTCTCATTTCCTATCGAAGAGAAATTATCGAACTGCTTGTTGAGAGCCTTAGCCTTTAGAGGCTTCAACATCACGTTTCCATCATACCTCTTCTCCAAAGCCTCCGATAGCTTTTTGGCCTGTTTGTTCTTAGAAAACTAATGAAAGATGTCTTTCGGTATTGACTAAGTCAATCGGGCAAAAACTTTCTTCTCAACATTGAAGGGTATCTTCTGAGCTTCACTCATTCCTCCCAAAGTTAACTTGACTCCATTTGCACTGACTGGTACCGTCTAACCAGTCTTTATGGATGTGCAAAAATTTGGATCAACTCCGTTTAAATAGATCTCAAACCGCTGTTTCCATTGTGGATAATCATCAAATGTTATAAGCTTAGGCGGTTTATTATGATTACAATCTCATTCTCCAACAGCAGTAGATTCTGGATGCGTGAGTCCTTTCCGACATATAATGCAACAAATTGATCTTCCATTGCAAAAAACTTGGTACTTTTGGAACAGGATAATTTCACTCATGCGAATGGACTATGAGTATGGTTCACTCGTGCGAATGAAGGGTGCGAATGAAGGGTGCGAATGAATTCAATCGTGTGATTGGATTCAGTCGTGCATATGAACAAGGCGATTGGATTCAAGCGACTGGAGTTGTTCAGTCGTGCGAATGAGGGATGTGATTGACTTCAGTTGTGCGAATGAAGTATACGTGTGAGTTCAATCGTGCGACTGGAGACACTATTTTTGTAAAATCGATGATTTTGATACTTCGACACAAAAACACAATTTTCCGAGAAACCATAATCTGTCGTATGATGAAAAATACAACTTTTATGCATGCAAATGTCGAAAACACCTTTAGAACCAATGTGGTGACTCTTTTCAATTAAATCGTGAGTTTTAACACCAAAACTAATCGAATCCACGCAAAATCAACAGCCAAAGCTCTCATACCACTTGTTAGGACCGTGTACGTACAGAATACTAACTGATTATATGTGAGACCATATCAAATAGGGCGGAATCCTATTTGATTGGTGATCCAATTAGTGACAACGTTAACTCAATCGATATAAGAGTGAACTAAACATTAAGGACGAGTAGGAATCGATCAAGAACGGACTTTGAAGTTGGATTGGCTTTCTTGGACGTTCTAGATGGCTAGGGTTCGTGAAATTATGAAGTATTCAAAGTGTTCTATTTTTCCATGAATTAAATTGTATTTATAGGTATGTAGTTTTCATTCGTACGACCGAACCATGAGTATGGTTTAATTGTGCGACTGAATCATGCAACAGAGTCATACACACTACTGAAGGTTCAGTTGTGTGACTAAGTCAATCTTATGTCTCAATCATACGACTGATCCAGTCTCCTGGTTTAGTCATGCGACTGGTTCATAAGCATGATGTATTCATGCGTATGGTCCATAAGTATGGTCCATAAGCATGATGTATTCATGCGTATGGTCCATAATTATTAATAATCTTGTTCAATTGCATCGAATTTTAAAGGAATAATCATGAACATGTTCACGATTCTTCAAATCATACCATAGTTGAATAGATTTGTTGTTTTTTCTTTTGATTTTGGGTTTGAAATAATAGATTTTTGATGAACATGGACTTTCTTCTTCATTTTTCTTCTCTTCTTCATTGTTCTTGACATCATTAAAGACGAAATCAAATCTGATAACTAGATAAATCCAGTAACCAACAGCTTTGATACCATTTTGCCGAATCAATATTTTAGATTCATTGAGCATGTATCTTAGGATTCATCTCGTTCAGATCTAGTTTTCAAAATTAAGAAGGGTGGACATGTGTGAATCAATGAACATAGAGATAGATGATAATAATGTTATTATTTCATTGATGTTGATAAGCAAGTTACAATGAGAATCATAGATGGCTGATGAAATCAAACCCACCCAAAGGAGAGGATTTCTCCTTGCAAAAAGAGCCACACTTGCAAAAATGCACTAGTGGGTCTATTTATACTAATATTACATCATGACCTAATTTTGACTTTTCTTGTTATGTTTATGTTGACTTTGTCTTGTATTTGTTTTCTTCTGATAATCAATTTGGTCTCTGAAATTATACAATGAGATCTTCAGTCGGCTGTAATTATCCACACTTGTAAAAATGCACTATTGGGTCTATTTGTTTTCTTCTGATAATCAATTTGGTCTTTGATAACAAAGGGTAAACATTCATTTGAGGTTCATTTGAGCTTCCTTTAACACCAATTCTTATCCAAAGCTCCACACACAAAAAATCGATCATCAACTTAATCTCGTTCATGTCGCGACTGTGTTTTCATCATACAATCACCAATTAGATCCTAATCACGTAAGTTACATGTACACACATACTCGATTTCACTTTGGATTCAAAAGCCCTAAGCTTAATTCCATTATTATCATCAATTGGGTGTTTATATTGGTTAAATAGATTTAAGGTTTTATGTTGAATTGGGGATTTTTCTAATTAATGTTTTGATAAATTGTTTAGTGGATCTTACTAGCCTGCTGGTTAAGACCATGTCCATACAAACATGAGTTCCCGGGTTCGACCACAGGCACCCTCAAACTAGTTTTAAAACAACTTTTTTAATAAATTCAATTATAGAATAATTATAATTGTATTATAAAATTGATGTAAAAATTGTTTTGGTAACTAAAACATTCTAGAAATTAATAATTAATTTTGAAAATTTTAAAAGTTATAATTTTATATTCAATTATCTTTTAAAGAATAAAATGTTGTATAAATAATTATCAAATTTACTTATATGTCTTAAAAGTTAAACAAAAATTATTTTGACAATAAAATTTATTCTAGAAATCTCTATAGAATTTCTTGAGTTACTTGATGCACAAAAGATCCAAATGATATTACTTAATAGGCTACGATGCATGTCCTCCACCATACAATGACAACTACACTATTATGCCTAAGTCACTTACAAAACTAGATTTAACAGAAATAATATTTATCAAAACTAAATCTAAAATATTTTGTCAAACAACAAATCCACAAAATAAACTTCAAGTTTATGTGGGAACTAATGTTGAAAATAATCGCATTAATATCAAAGAGTGCTCGGACAAACCAATGATGTTGAAAAGCCTCAAAGTCCAATCAAAGCCATCATAACCTTTATAAATTTCATTTTAGCAAGCATTGTCATTGATAATTATGCTAAACCCAAAGAAATTATCTATTGAAAGCAAATTTGATAATGAGGACAAAACCTCGTAAAAACTCAAACAATTTAGATTATGGTTAATCAAAACACAAAGCACCAACATCCACATCATTAATAGGAAAGGCACAAACTAAAACATCACTAAAGTCAAAGCCAAAATCAAATCCACACTTGTCCAAAGGAAAATAACAAGTGGTGTTTCACATTTTCTCCAAATCAGGTGTAAACAAGCTTGAAAAGGAATGTAATAGATCATTCAGAAAGCAAAAATAGTCATCTAAACCTCCAACAAGTAAGATGTGATGTAGGATTCTATATGCCCAAGACACGTAGAATATTGATGCGGTTAGTACGTTATGATCCAAGTCGCGTTATACCCAATAACAAGCTTTGCAAACACAAACAATTATTTAATTGATGATATGATCATGCAATTAAATAATCACACCAAATTTAGAAAATAGGTTTTCTAAACAATTGCATTTGTAGTGGAACAAATTATAAGGATAATTTGTTGATGAATTTTATTATTTGTATTGTTATTTAAATAGATTTAAGTAACATTAAATGATAAAACAAGAGAGACATTTAAATTAAAAGAGGTTTAATTTAAATGATGTACATGACTTCCTAATGTGTTATTTTATTAAATGTTTGGGAGGGAAAACCCTTCTAGAAGGCTGAAAATCGGCCTTCCCATGGTCCAATAGGATTATTTTCC
>BJCM01111062.1:2500-37083 GCA_018326385.1 Flaveria bidentis | reverse complement strand
AGACTCTTGGTAAGGGGAAGATCGAGCATGATCTCCCCTCTCATCCGGCAACCCTAGGCTCCGGGCAGAGTTCCTCTCAAAACCCTTTCCTCTCTACACATTGAAACTGGTATATATAGGCCTCGGCCCATATTAGATGCGACTGGGCCCATTCGTGCGATTGCACCATGCGTATGGTTCAATCGTACGACTGAACCATGCGTATGGTTCAATCGTGCGACTGGACCATACTTATGGTTCAGTCTTACGAATGTCCCAATCGCATCTCTCAGTCGCACGGCTGGTCCATTAGCAATGCTCAGTCGTACGACTGAGTCTCATTCGCATATGCTCCTGCGAATGACCCAGTTTCATGTGTTTACAACATATCAGGTGTATTACATTAAGCCTAGACTATTCGACAAGCGACGAACACACTATATATGACTATATATGCTCCAACAAGCTAAGATAGTGAGTTAATTGTAACGTATCTATAAAATATATGTATGTTTTCAAGATCAATTGAAAAAGAAACTACAATATAATATCATATTTTCTTCATGCTTTAGTTTAGAATTACTTTTTCTAACATTTCTTTATTGCATAGAGCATTATCTCTACTAAGGAACGAACCTTTCTACTTTACCTATTCAATTTTGTTTTTCTTTTTTGTTAATCAAACAGTAATTAATTTATTATTTTGTTACTCTCTTGCTAACTTAGCAATAATATATTAATTGTTTGTAAGCTCTTAATTAGGTTTATGATGTATTATGGTAATTTTAATAAAAAATATTATAAATCTATAATTATTAATTAGCATTGATTGATAACTATCAGAAATGGTCATTGATAAATCATGGATTTCGTGTGATCGATTATCAAATGCATATGACAAGTAGAAGCATTGCAGATCGCTTGTGTAAAAGAAAGGACAATGACATCATCTTGATTCCTTACAATCCTAGGTTTGATTATTAAAACCATCTTATTTAACATTCATGTTTTATTAGCCCCTAACTAACTATGAAGTTTGACTTAATTTGATTTACGGTTTATGTAGAATACATTGGGTGTTGGCTGTACTTTACATGAAAACAACTACCTACTATTATCTTGATTCTCTTATGCCTAGCACAATTAATTCACAGTTGAGGCAAGCTACTGATGCGTAAATAATACAAATTAGTGGTAGGACAATGCTCTTGTACACTGCATAAATTGGTTTATAATATATTATTTTTAATTTTTGTAGGGCAATGCACTTGTACAATGCACAAATGAGATTTAACAAGAGGGTTAAACTTAATTGGGTTAATGTTAGGGTTAGCATTTAATTCATTACTAAAATAGTAGCTTTAACTTTGTTATTTAGATCAAAGTTAAAATGACCATTTATAATGCAACTATGTAGTGTTCGTGTTAGCCAAAAATTAATGAATGTGGGTACTACATGTTGAGGCTCATGAAAAAGATAGTTGACGAAGGAGTTGAAGTACTAATAAACGACAATGTAAGTATAGCATGAATTTTGAGATTTCTTTTTTGATAATTTAGAATTCTTGTATTGCCAATGCATTTTCTGTAGTGTTTTTAAGTTGATATTTTTCTTGGCTTCACAAATTAAGTATCCTCAAGACTATTGGGGTGAATGAATAACAATTGTAACTTTGACCCAAGTGTGTAATTTTGGGTTGGTTCGGCCATTAAATATGAACTAACGAGTTGATTTGGGTTAGGCTATATTCGTAAGGGTAACAATGGCCAAACGGGTCAAAATGGGTCGACCCTTTTGATCATACTTAATACTAGTTCTTAATTGCATAAATTAATACATTATGCACATTTTGAATCTCAAATTGTTTTGTTCTCAATTTTATGTATATGTTTAATGACATTTGAATCTCAACTGTATATAATTTTATTTTTTCTAATTTCCAGATTAAGGGAAGAAAAGATGAATAAAGTGATGCCGATATTGACAAAATTCACGAAGAATGGTCATCTTTTGTTGCAAACTTTATTTTTCGTTGACATTTTGTATTAAATTTAGAATTGAATGTTTTAAATTAGTAAATGTTACTTATTTTGTTATAAAATATTGTATGGAACATTGTTAGTTCCAATATATGTAGTTTATTTTATATTATGTTATAAAACATCTATGACAGACAATTGAATAGGTAATAGCAATTTTAAAATTGTCTCATGTGAATATTTCAAAACAATAACATGCATTTACGACACACAAATGCATGTTATTTTTTAATGATAGAAAATTTCTTGACACGCAATGTGTGTCATAAATGTATGTCAAGAATGAGTGTCATAAACAGATGACACACAGATCTTCATTTATGACAGGAGTTTCCTTGAAATGTTTTTGCGTGTTATTTATACCCTTTTATGACACACATTACGTGTCATTAAAAGTATATTTTCTAGTAGTGTAATCTTAAAATTTTAAAACTCAAAACAAATGCAACAATGATCTTTAAAGAAAAAAAAAACATTGTCCAAAACTAAGAAAAGAGTAAGTTACTACTTTAGTCTCTAAGGTTTAGTTAAATAACCATTTTACTCTTAAAGTTTAAAAATATATTTTTTTGTCCAATAACTTTATTTTTGTAACAATATTTATCAAGTCCATTAATACCTTAATGTTGGTCTGTTAAAAAAAGACCATAATGCCTTTGTAGCGTAAGATTAAAATAAACTATATATATTTTCCAAATGAATATCCCCTTTGCTCATTATCCTCCACCACCATCACTATTCATCATCATCATCAACACCTTAAACCACCATCAAAATTGTCTAAACTGAAACCAATAGCAGGACACCATTGACAAGGGTTACACAAACCTTAATTGAAATCGACCTAATCAACCATCATCATCCATCATCATCGTGGGAATTACACCACCTATCATTTCAAGGTGTATTGAAGATGATGAGAACAAGATCAAAACTTTAAATCGAAGCTTTACCTAGACTAAACCCTCAAGTCAAAACTAAAAAAAAAACTTTACCTATAAAGAATCACCGAATAAAAGCTTTAAATCAAAGGGAGGCGGTTGATGCATGGCATCTAGTCTCACTCGTGAGGGGTGGTGTTGTTGATGATGGAAGATTGGTAGTGTTTCAATGTTGAGTGTTTTCACAGGCAGTGGTGTGTACTTGTGATTACTAAGTCATCGGTGGCTTCATGCGGTAGTGGGTGTGCTTTATCTGGCAGTAGTTTAGGTTGCTTTATTTGGCAGTGGTTTAGGTAAGAAAAAGATAAGAGAATGTGGAATGTGGATAGAGAGAGGGGGTAGGGGGTGAGGTGGAGTGCATAATGTTTGTTATATTATCAGGGACTTTGTAGTGTTTTTATGTTAACTTCAATAAGACTAATGGTGTTAACCAACTATATGATAATGGTTACAAAAATAAAACTATATGATAATGGTTACAAAAATAAAATTATTGGACGATAAAAACTATTTTAAACTTTTGGATTAGAATGGTTACTTTGGCCAAACTTTAGTGACTAAAACAATAATTTACTCTTAAAAAACTTACACGTGCAAAAAGAAAAATTAAAAGAAGTGAATGCACAAGAAGTGTCACACTCGTCAAAAACGAAAAAAAGAAGCACAATAGATCCAAAGAACAACTACATGAAAGAGTAGAAGTGAATCATAAGAACAATAACATCATCATGTTTTTTCGTTTTGGTTTGATGAAACCAACCAAAGTTCATGTTTTGGTCTAATGAAACATGGCCTAATGTTTGCAATTTGTCGTACGTTCTCTAGTAGCAAGTAAGAATAGTTGATTTGCCACATGTTTGCCTAATCTATTTCTTTGTTTTCACTTTTTAGTATTTCAAGCCTTATCCAACCTAATCGTAGTTCATAACTTTTATTTTTGTTGTCAAAAACAATCCAATTAACATACTTATTTATTTCGTTAAACTTGATTTCCACTTCATTGTGCTCACAATGATGATTGTGATGAAATAGGAAGACACAATGAAATGAAATAGTAGTAAAAATTAAGTGTAAAATAATAAAATTATACGAATATGTTTGAAACTGGTAACAAGACTGAAATTGAGATTATTATTAGAAAATTTAATAGTATATTATCAGTCAATATATCAAATGTTGCATTAATTAAATTCAATTTGACACAACTAAATGATGGATATGTTAACAAAATGCTTTGCATAAAGTTGTTACTTTCACGCGTGGAGTGTAATTTTTTTTCAAAATTACACATAAGGCCTTCAAATATTATACTTTTACCCCTTAAAGTTTTAATTATGTCTTCAACCTATTTATTTGTTTGTTTGGTTTTTGACACACTTAGAAAATTTTGTTTATTTACCTTTTCCATTTTTTTACAATTTTGTTTTCTTTTGACCCTCCACCTTTTGAAATGTTTTTTTTATAAAATTTGAATTTAATGTGTTTATTTTTATCGATTTAATAATTGTAGCTATTTTTTTGCGCCGTTATAATTTTTATCAACATTTTGACATTAAATTTTTAACAGTTTTATTATTTATATAAAGCTCTAAATATTTTCAATGGTCTAATCTTAATATACGAGTTTGTAACGATTTTGTTTTTTATAAAAAGTTTTGATGCTTTCAAAGACATCTAGGTTTCATTTTTTACCTTCGACGGATCTGAGCTTGCGACAACTTTTCAAACTTTGATTTTTTACGGTTTTGCTCCTCCACATCACTATAAAATTGAAAACATAAATATTCTATCAATGATTTTGCATCAATAGATGCATGTTACAAACGATTATTGAATAACAAATTCTTCTTATATCGTACATAAGTATCCATGACAGATAATCTATATCAGTATAATACTAATTGAAAAAAATAATTGTTTGATTCAAAGAGGCATCAAAATCAAGTGCTAAATTTATCAAAAATTAATGTCACAAAATAACGTACATAAAATTATCTTTATTATTTCTAACATCTACCATATCATCACAAACATACGAGAATATCTTGCAAGAAATATTACAAAAGTAATCACCATTCATCATCAATCACCTATAAAAACTGTGGTAATACACCCTAAACCTCATGAGATAAATCCTAAAAATCATAGCTTAAACTTGAAACTGCAGCTACTATCCATGATGCTAATAATATCATCAGCAGATAAACTATTCACATTAAGCCTACACCTGACCACTGGCTTCCATTTTGGTAACTTCAACTTACCAAGATTAACCCTAACCGGAACCCGAACCCGAATAACCAATGGAACGGTTCGCGCCCGTTGGTGCGCCTGAAACGAGTTCACTAAACCAGTAGCAGCTGGGGTCTGACCGGTCAGAGCCACGTCTAGCACCGTGGTGTTCTTATGACCCTGATAGAATATAGGAAACGAACCATCACAAAGTTGTGTTCCCATGTAACTAACACTCAACTTGGAGCCACCTTTGTAGTATATCCCAATTTTCTTGTTGGGGTTTCTTGCAGTTATGTTTACGTTAAAGTGTGAGTGTAAAGTGCTGTTGTTGTCGAGGCTGAACCGCGTAACGCTCATGCCGTTGACTGAGTATTCGGGTGCTTTCGGGTCAAACCCGAAGTACACAACTGCTGCTAAGATGCCTATGCTGAGTACTAGTAGTATGAGGAGAAAGAGTGTCCAACATAAGAGTTGACAGCAGCAGCCTCTTTTCTTTAGTGGTTTAGAGTATTGAACCGGGATGGTTCGGCGGTTGGCGGTGTCAGACTTGGATGAGCCTGTGGGCACCAAGGGTGCGGTGGGCTTGTGCTGCGACTCGAGGTCGTTTACTAGTTGGACCGGAGCAGGGTGGATTCTTTGGAGATCAACCATTGGGATGCAAAAGTTATAAGATAATTAAAGAGTTATAAGATGTTTGGATTAGAAGTATGATTTGTGGAGAAGATGTTTGATGTTATATATGTGTATATATATATATATATCATATATATATGGATTATGGGGTGTTGAAGGAGGAAGAAAGTAGGAGTGAAGGTTCGTGGTTTGTGTTTGTGGAATGAAAACGATGGTACCATTGAACCTTCTTTCCCAATTCCTATCAACCGGTATCCTCTATTTTTTTTGGTTTAGATCGGGTGAGAGAATCTAAACTTAGTCTTATTCAAGACGGGTATTGAGAGTCCTCGAAATATTTTAGGCCCTGAATAAAAAAAAATGGGTTTTTGTAATATAAAGTTAATAGCTCGTATGTAAAAAATCTACAATGCAACAATAGTTATTTTACTAATAAATAAAAGTATTGTAGCAAAATAATCAAATTATTTACTTAAGTGAATCAGAAGACTCTTCTAATGATTTTAAAATGACTTTAGATTAGATAAATAGTAGTAAATTAAACTAATTAGAATGTTAATGGGTTTTAAGTTTCAATAGGTTAAAATAATTAAATTACTATTGGGTTTGTTAATTACTTTGTAATTAGCATATAGTTGTTTTTAAAAAATATATATACATGCATATATAATATAACTTTTTTTAATTTCGTGCCCTTGAGAAGATTGGGTCCTAAGTGTTTGGCCACTCCGCTCACCCTTAGGGTCGCATATGCTCTTATCTATATCTATATATATACACACACCATATATAAAACATCTTTCTAGACAAAATGATAACATTTTTACATAATTTTTAATACACCTAGTACAATTTATAAATCACGAGCTACAACTGCTCTATATAAGAAATTCCTAGTTTGCTTCTGTTTAATAAAAATCTTAACTAGAAAATATTTGTTAACAAGATGCTATTTAAATAAAATAATATCTTAACTAGAAAATAGTATACTTTAATCTGAAGATATAGTTATAACTTAATGTAATTGAAAGTATGAGTGTGATTAAACAGTTATATTATATAGATTAGTTTTAGTGAATTTGTGTATTACACGAATTGAAAAAATAAAATATTAAATAAATTAAAGTATTATAATTATAAAATAATATATGGTTTAAATTATGTATTAGTAATAACTATAACTAATAAAAAATAATATCAACTTTTTAATTTTTTGTTTTTAGAAAATTTTTGTTTTTCCCAGAAAAATAGATTAAACTTTCATATCATAACAAAACATTTTAAAAACTTCCTATTTCAAGAAAAAATATGTTTTTTATAAAAATTTATTTCTCTAGAAATAAACATTAATAAAGAGATTTTTAATTTTTTTTTAAAATAAATTTTAATCAAAAGATAATAAAATAATATAATTAGTAAATTAATGTAGTTATTTAATATGAGAGAGAAGCGGGAAAAATTTATTAAGAATGAATGTGGTATTGTCATATAACATCCTTAGTTATCTTTTTATTAGAATAAGAATATAGTAATATATAATTACCTAGCTTTAGTAAACCCGTGTATTACACGAGTTGATATAATAAATTTATTAATTATAAATAATATTTTAAGACATGATATGACTGAAACTACGTATCAGAAATGATTATAAATAATAAAACAATGATATCAAAATTTTAAAATTTTTTGAAAAATAAACATTTTAATTTTGAAACAAATCGTATAAAAATGTTATTTTAAAAAAATTTCTTATTACAACTCCCAAATTTGATTTTTTTATTTAAAAAAAAATTGACTTATTAAAAATATCAATTTATTTAGAAATAACCTTAATAAATAAATTTATTTCTTAATTTATTATATATTAAAATGTATTAAAATAATTTTATTAGTAATTAAGGTAATTATTTGATAGGAGAGAGAGATGCGGGAAAATTTGATGAGAATGATTATGATGTTGACACGTAACACACCTATTTACCCTTTTATTAGATTAGTAAGATAAGATAGATCATAATACCATATTCTACATTTAATAAGAGATTTTGTTCGAATGTTTTTAATTTATTCATTTTAAATGATATCCACAACCTTTCAAATATGATATGTTCGATAACTGTATCATGATTATATAATAGTAAACCGTTAAAGCATGTGTAGATCTTCACGAGAATCTGAATGTATATATTTTAAACTCACCAAAACCAAAACAACGTGGGTTTTGATGATAAAATTTAAAAACTTTTGAAAAATCAAGAGTTCAAATCGTTAACATAATATAAAAACAGAATTATTGTAGCTTACAATTGAATAGATTAATGGGCAAGTTATCATTTGAAAAACATGAATCAATATTATTCTTGTAGTATGATCAGGATAGCGAAATATTTTAGCGTGTATAATGATGAATTGATGATGTTTGATTGTGATTATTGTGATTCAGATCAAATAGCGTTTAAAATTTTAGTTGAAGGAACCTCGTGTTCTGTTCGACCGACGTAACAAAAACGAGTGACAAATTAATTGGTTTTGGAATCTTCTTTAGAAAAGGATTGGAAAAGAGTAGGTGTGGGACGCGGTGGATTGATCATCGGGACTTGTTAAACACTTCCAACGTATTTACGCGTTAACATAATAAATTGAGTCTTTTAAGAAAATGTTTTTTCTTTTTAGGAAGAAATTCGGATATGTTAAACCTCACATGATGTTTATCCTTTGATTGTTTGATAACTATCGGTGCATTCTTTTAAATTAATGAAATCAAGTTAGCTTTTATACTTTCTTTATGGTATCAGAGCTTTTCTGATCCATCATATTTTGTTCTTCCTCTTCTTCTTTGACACCCTTCTTCTTTGACGTATCCAGGTAACCTTCAAAATACTTCACGTCCTTTTTTGGGAAGTGCCAATGGTGTCACGCTAGAGGTCATTCTCTCAACAATTGTCCTGTCTTTAAGAAGGTAAACCCACACATTGTTGTACCTTCATACAATCGGAATACAAAGGGGCAACTTCCGCAGCTCCATCAATTGGTTGTTTGATAGTGGGGTGTCTCACTATATGAAAAATGACCTCCATAATCTCTCTCTTCATGCACCCTATGATGGCAACGACGAGCTAGTAATTGGCGATGATACTTGTTTATCAATCACCCATGTTGGTTCGGTTATAGTTCACACACCCCATACACCTTTAATCCTCAAATATGTTCTATGTTTTCCATCTTTATCACGAAACATTATTTCTATCTGATGGTTATGTCGTGATAATAACTTTCTAATACAATTCTTTTCTTATGTTTTTCTCATCAAGGATCTAAAAACAAATTACACTCTACTCAAGGCAATGGCAAGCAAGGGCGTATATGAGCTTCGTTCCAAGCTCCGATCTTCCATCAAACCACATGCATTTTCATTACAGACGAAAACCTCAACAACCTGGCATCATCTCCTAGCTCATCCACACAATAAAATTTTTCTACTTTTGTCTTCTTTTATTAATTTTGGTTCAAGTTTACATTCTGATCATTATTGTAATTCTTGCAAAGTGAATAAAGCTCATAAGCTACCGTTTCATTCATCAACACTTACTTCAACATGTCCTTTAGATTTGATTTTCTCCGATGTTTGGACTTCACCAATTTATTTCGTTGATGGATATAAGTATTATATTATATTTGTAGACCACTTCACTAAATATACATGGTTATATCCCCTCAAACGTAAATCGGACTCACTTGCCAAGTTTATTCGATTTCAAAAACTTGTTGAAAACTATTTCAAAACAACCATTAAACAACTCTATTCTGATAATGGTGGTGAGTATCTCAAACTCATTCCTCACCTCAATTCTTGTGGTATTTTTCACTTAACATCTCCACCTCACACGCCCAAGCACAACGGATATGCTAAACGTCAGTGGGATATTCTCCTTCCTAAAGTGCATACTATGCACTAGACCCCCTCATAAATCAAATCTATACCACTCGACATATTACCTTCGTTGAAACTATGTTTCCATATCAAACCCTCACAAACCACTTCGTCTCTAATTCATCTTCGGCTGCATTAAACACAGTAAGGCCCCGTTCCCGAGACGCTTACAGCTGGTCAATCATCGCTCATAAAACATATAATTACATTAACTTGAAATAAACGTTGTAGCGGAAACATTAAAAATAATATTTTCATTAAAAATGCTTTTGCAAAGTAATACAATATTGGTTACACAATTTCATTTATTCGCATTACAATGCAAAAACATTAAACAAAAGAATGCCATCCAAAAGAGCCAAGTAGCTACCCCGCACCATCCTCAGCAATGCTCACCTACCAACTGGAAAATGCATAAAAAATCAGCATTACTGAGTGAGTTCTAGTTTTATAATAAAACATACTTTACTTTCTTTCAAATCATACTATACTGTTGTACATGATCACACATCGTACGTACACATAGATAATATCATAATTATCATCTTTTACAGTTCATCACATTCTTTCATTAAATCTTTCTTTCTTTATCTTATTCTTTATCACTATCTGGATCAGTGTCATCAGCTATCTCCCAAACAAATGGGGTACTGGGCCAAAGATCATAATTGGCTTCCACACCGCACATAGCCTGGCACCAGCACCGGGGTAAGCGATAAGATCCCAACTGTATACTACACCTCCAACATTATGCATAACTCGGGTACTGTGTCGAAGATCATAAATGACTTCCACACCGCACATAGCCTGGCGCTAGCACCAAGGTGAGTAATCACTATAAACCCAACTGTATACTACACCTCCAACATTATGCATAAATCGGGTACTGGGACAAAGATCATAAATGACTTCCACACCACACATAGCTTGGCACCAGCACCGAGGTGAGTAATCATTATAAACTATGTACCAAATCGTTGGTCAGTCACAAAGACTAGAACCCCTGCGTGTATCCTTAAGGGTTAGCTAAACCATACGCAGTTGAGCTTACGACATTTTAGAGTCGTGCACCTCCGTACATATTGCTTGCAAGCCTCTCTCTCTATACTTTCTTTCATATTACTGCATGCATTCATTCACTACGTTCCTCTTTTCATTATCTTTCACTTTATGTTACATAATACTTTCAATTCATTCATTAACATTCAATGTAAAGCCACGGGAAAATAAACATAAATAATAAGGAACATCAACATAAACATATAACATCACCATACAGGGCATCATCATACATACATAACATTCATCATACATACCATCATGCATAAGCATCAATCATACATCATATCATCATCATACAATGCCCATCATATCATCTATGACCTCAAAAGTCAGCTTTCATGAACCCTCGGGAACCTCCCAAGTCAAAGCCTACATTTCACTTTTTCCCTAAAAAGTCAGAAAATATTCTAGGTGTTCATCCGCATTTCTTTTTGTTTCATCCGCATTAACTTTTGTTCATCCGCATTTGTTCATCCACATTAACTTTTGTTCATCCGCATTTGCTCATACACATTAACTTTTGTTCATCTGGATTTGTAACACTTAAGCAGTTATTCTAAAACTTAGGCGTATGAGCTACTGTTTGGGCGTCTGAGCAGCCTAAGGCACACTTAACATCATAATTCGATCCCCAAACACCATCTATCATGTTCTAAGCTTAAATTTTACATTCTAAGCTATAGAAACACAACCATAACATCATCAAACATGAACATAGTCCAAAATCAAACCCTACTCGCAACATACACACATACATACATACGGGTATAAAACCCATCTTTTATAAAAAGTTCATACATGCATTTCCAACCCCAAAATCAGTTAAAACATGTAAAAGAGTGGCTCTAGAACTCACCTTAGCAGCCTCTTCGGGTAAGACTTCCTTCGAAGCCCGATTGCTACAAGTTCTCACCTAGAAACCCACTAAAAACACACAACTGAACACACACAACATACATAAGCACACAACCGAGGATGTAACCAGTTAAGAACATCTTAAACACATGAATTCTTACCTTGAATTCAACCTTCTACTAATGTTCTTCTTCAAGATCTGAATTCTGCACTTTCTCTCTCTAGAAATCCGATTGTTATGTGTGTAGAAAGAGTGATGGGCGGCCATCACCTTTTACACCTACTTTGTCAAACATTTTGTCCTTTTGGACATTTTTTACCCTTCAAATTGGGTAAAATATCTTTTCTTTCTTTTTTTTCTTCACTTTATTCTTTTGTTGGAGTCTTCAAAAAAATATCTAAGTGTTACAAGTCCACCTTCCTTACATAGGTTTCGTCCCCGAAACCTGTTATTCCACGAACAAATATGGGTAATGTTGTCTCATTTCTTCCTCATTCTCCTACGTAGACTCAGCTCCCTTCCTATGCTTCCACTGTACATGCACAAGAGCAACCACTTTATTCCTTAACCTCCTCTATTTACGATCAATGATCACCACCGGTTGCTCCACATAATTGGGCCATTCATTTACCTCGATATCCTCCAGCGGGATAATCATATCACTTAACTCTTCTGGTAACTCCAACCTATTGGCCACCTCTCCTACTCGAGCAATAATTCAAAAAGGCTCTATGTATCTCGGCTAAATACGGTGCACTTCATCTCGTATAGATAGTGCCTCTATATCTTTAACGCAAACACCATGGCTGCTAGCTCCAAGTCAGGAGTGGGATAATTGACCTCATGAACTTTTAACTGTCGGGATGCATAGGCTATAACCTTTCCTCTCTGCATCAACACACATCCCATCCTAGAGTACGAAGCATCGGAATAAACCACCAAGTATTCGCTTCCACCTTTGCCGGGTCCACCATAATCCCATCGGGATTCACTACATGACCCAAAAACTAAACCTCGTGCAACCAGAATGTGCACTTGGAGAATTTAGCATACAACTTCTCCCTTCTCAACGTCTCCAACACCTTTTGAATGTGACCGGCATGCTCATCCTCACTCTTGGAATAAAACAAGGTATCATCGATAAACAAAATCACTAATTTATCCAATATCGGCCGACACACTCGATTTATCAAGTCCATAAGAGCAGCTGGCGCGTTGGTCAAACCAAAAGACATAACAAGAAACTCGTAGTGTCCATAACGCGTGCGGAAAGATGTTTTAGGAATATCTTGCTCCTTAACCGTCATCTGATGGTAGCCAGATCTATCCTCGAGAACCAACTGGCACCTTGGAGCTGATCAAATAGGTCATCAATCCTTGGCAATGGATACCGATTCTTGACCGTCAACTTGTTCAACTCATTGTAGTCTATACACATTCTCATACTACCGTCCTTCTTCTTCACAAATAAGACCGGAGCACCCCAAGGAGAGATACTCGGTCTAATGAATCCCTTATCAAGCAGCTCTTGCAGTTGCTCCATAAACTCTTTCCTCTCAGTCGGAGCCAACCGATACGGTGCCTTAGTAACAGGTTGGGCACCTGGTATCAAGTCAATCTGAAACTCGATCTCGCGGTCAGGTGGCACTCCTGGCAAGTCTTCGGGAAACACGCCCAGAAAGTCACACACAACCGGTACATCGGTCAGTTTTAGTGTTGGCGTATCCACGTCCTTTACGTAGGCCAAGTAGGCACTACATTCACACCTCATGCACTTTCCCGCCACTCCATCGAAATCACCTTCGGAATAGTCGTGACTTGATCACCATAAACCGTCACCGTATTCACGTCAGGCGCTGTTAATCGAACCATCTTTTTGCAACACACAATTTTTCCTCATAGTCCACTAACCAATCCATTCCTAGGACTACGTCAAACCCGCCTAAGGTCATCAGAAATGGTCTAACAGGAAACTTGTGACCTTCTAGTTCTATTTCACAACCCTCTATCATCTCAGAAATCCTTGTAGACTCTCCTATGACAGTTTCTACATCAAAGGGCGCATCTAAACTCCTACTACTAACAGTCAGTTTAGCATAGAAAGCAGTAGAGATAAAACTTTTAGAAGCACCAGAATCAAATAACAAAGAGACTAAAGTTTGGTTTACTATAAACGTACCTGACACAACATCGGGGTCTGTCCTAGCCTCCCCCTGCGTCATCGTGAATGCTCTGGCACTTGCCCTCTGCCCTTCTACTCCAGCCTTCTTCACTCCCGAACCTTCAGCCATTGGCTTCTTACAATCCCTCCTCATGTGGCCTTCCTCACCACAAGAATAACACCTCCTCACACCGCAGTTCTTCGCCACATGCCCGGTTCTTCCACAACGGAAACAAACATTGGTCCCCAATCTACATTCCCGGGGGTGTTCTTGTCCACACTTGACACACCTTCTCGACCCTGCACCGGATGTGACCACGTGCCGGTCATCCACTCGTGCACCTTTGTTACTTGGAGCGGCTCCACAACATCCAAATCTCTTCCCGTTCCAATTCCGATCACCCCCTCCTTTCTTGCTAGCTTCTGTCACCACCACATTTCTTTCATCGTATAATCTCTCCGCAAAATCAACCACCGACCTAAACATGCTCGGTCGGGCAGCGATCATGTGCCTACGGACATCCACCGGCAAGCTCTAAATGTACCTCTTAATCTTTCGTGACAGAGGCGTCACCTGATCCGGCACCAGTCATGCCATTTTGTTGAATTTAGTGGTGTATTGTTGATGTGTCATGGTTCCCGACTCCAGTTGTAGAAATTCCCTTTCCACCTTATCTACTTCCCTGTGAGGACAGAACTCTTCAATCACTAACTTTTTCAAATCAGACCACCTCTTTCTCCCAATTTCCCGACTACCCTCGACTTGGACTATATTGTCCCACCAACACAGAGCCGAGTCCACAAACAAGTGGGCAGCAAATTTCACCTTCTGGTCTTCTCGGCACTCGCTGATATTCAGAACAACTTCCATTTCCCTCACCCATCGGTGAGCGGTAGCAGCAGTGCCATTACCATCAAAAGTAGGGGGCTTACACCTCTGAAATGCCCCATAGTTACAGCCTCGTGCCGCCTCCGGCGTAGGCTCTTCTTCTTCCTCTTATTCTTCATTATTAGATAGAACCGTCTCAGTCTCGGGCTGTCTTCTTTCGCCCGTAGGTCTACTTCTTTCCTTCCTTTCTCCTTCCGTCACAGACTTGATAACTTCGGTCACCACAGATGGTAAGATTGTCTGCATGACCTGATGCACCTCTTCAACAATAGCCTCCTTCACCGAGGCCCTTAAGTTAGCACTCTCATCTCCAGCTTCGGGATGAGGAGTCTTTGGTTCTTCATGAACCACCTCTTTGGCTCTAGGCCTTCCTCTTCTAGCCTATGGTTCAGCATCACGACCTCCACCACGTGAAGCTTTAGATGATCTACCACCGGCCATCCTCTAACACACACACTGAAAGATTCAAACACCAACACGGTCATTCAAGGGAACAACTTAGTTTATGTCAAGTATAGTAAGTCCCTAATTACAATGGCTAGTTGTGATTAGCCACTTACTTTACTATTCATACCCCAAGCATTACCTATCCTGACTACATCAGCATCTATATCTACCAGCAACACATAACCACATAACATGCGCACGTAATACCGGTTAACATTAAAGAAAATACTTGATGGCACGTAGCTACTCAGACTAGCATCCCTTCCCTTTCCGACCCATTTCAGTTTAAATTTAGGTTTAATTTGAAAATTTACTCTTTTCACTTAAACTTTGGCTCTAATACCAACTTGTAAGGCCCCATTCCCGGGACGGTTACGGCTGGCCAATCATCGCTCATAAAACATATAATTACATTAATTTGAAATAAATGTTGCAGCAGAAACATTAAAAACAACATTTTCATTAAAAATGCTTTTGCAAAGTAATACAACATTCGTTACACAATTTCATTTGTTCGCATTACAATCAAAAACATTAAACAAAAGAATGCCATCCAAAAGAGCCAAGTAGCTGCCCCGCGCCATCCTCAACAATGCTCACCTACCAACTGGAAAATGCATAAAAAGTCAGCAGTGCTGAGTGAGTTCTAGTTTTATAATAAAACATACTTTACTTTCTTTCAAATCATACTATACTGTTGTACATGATCACACATCATACGTACAAATAGATAATATCATTATTATCTTCTTTTACAGTTCATCACATTCTTTCATTAAATCTTTCTTTCTTTATCACATTCTTTATCACTATCTGGATCAGTGTCATCAGCTATGCCCCAAACAAATGGGGTACTGGGCCAAAGATCATAATTGACTTCTACATCGCACATAGCCTGGCACCAGCACCAGGGTAAGCGACAAGATCCCAACTGTATATTACACCTTCAACATTATGCATAACCCGGGTACTGGGCCGAAGATCATAAATGACTTCCACACCGCACATATCCTGGCACTAGCACCGACGTAAGTAATCAATATAATCCCAACTATATACTACACCTCCAACATTATGCATAACTCGGGTACTAGGCCAAAGATCATAAATGACTTCCACACTGCACATAGCCTGACACCAACACCGAGGTGAGTAATCACTATAAACTATGTACCAAACCGTTGGTCAGTCACAAAGACTGGAACCCCTGCATGTATCCTTAAGGGTTAGCTAAACAACACGCATTTGAGCTTACGGCATTTTAAAGTCGTGCACCTCCGTACATATTGCTTGCAAGTCTCTCTCTTTATGTACTTTCTTTCACATTAATGCATGCATTCATTCATTATGTTCCTCTTTTCATTATCTTCCACTTTATGTTACATAATACTTTCAATTCATTCATTAACATTCAACATAAAGCCACGGGAAAATAAACATAAATAATAAGGAACATCAACATAAACATACAACATCACCATACAGGGTATCATCATACATACATAATAATCATCATACATACCATCATGCATAAGCATCAATCATACATCATATCATCATCATACAATGACCATCACATCATCTATGACCTCAAAATTCAGCTTACATGAACCCCCGGGAACCTCTCAAGTGAAAGCCTACATTTCACTTTTTCCCCAAAAAGTCAGAAAATATTCTTAGTGTTCATCCGCATTTCTTTTTGTTCATCAGCATTAACTTTTGTTCATTAGCATTAACTTTTGTTTTCATCCGCATTAACTTTTGCTCATCTGCATTTGTTCATCCGCATTAACTTTTGTTCATCTGCATTTGTTCATCCGCATTAACCTTTGTTCATCCGCATTAACATTTGTTCATCCGTGTTTCCTCTTTACCCATCTGCATTTCATTACTCATCCGCATTTCCTTACTCATCCACATTGACTTTTACTCATCTGCATTTGTCAATGCTCATTCGCATTTGTCATTGCTCATCCGCATTTGCCAATGCTCATCCGCATTAACTTTTGTTCATACGCATTTGTAACACTTAAGCAGTTATTCTAAAACTTAGGCGTATGAGCTATTGTTTGGGCGCATGAGCAGCCTAGGGCACACTTAACATCATAATTCGGTCCCCAAACACCATCTATCATGTTCTAAGCTTAAAGCTTACATTCTAATCCATAGAAACACAACCATAACATCATCAAACATGAACGTAGTCCAAAAGCAAACCCCACCCGCAACATACATATAGGTATAAAAACCCATCTTTTATAAAAAGTTCATATATGCATTTCCAGCCCCAAAATCAGTTAAAACATATAAAAGAGGGGTTCTAGAATCATGTTAGCAGCCTCTTCGGGTAAGGCTTCCTTCAAATCCCGATTGCTACAAGTTCTCACCCACTAAAAACACACAACCGAACACACACAACATACATAAGCACACAACCGAGGATGTAACCAGTTAAAAACATCTTAAACACACGAAATCTTACCTTAAATTCGACCTTCTACTCATGTTCTTCTTCAAGATCCAAATTTTGCACTTTCTCTCTCTAGAAATCCGATTGTTATGTGTGTACAAAGAGTGATGGGCGGTCATCACCTTTTACACCCACTTTTTCAAACATTTTGTCATTTTGAACACTTTTTACCCTTCAACTTGGGTAAAATATCTTTTCTTTCATTTTTTTCTTCACTTTATTCTTTTGTTTGAGTCTTCGAAAAAATAACCGGGTGTTACAAACACTGACTTCTTTCATTCATCTCCTGTCATTCATTAAGTCCCTATCTTTTTTTATCAACCATCCTCTTTTACTACCTACCCAACTGCCTCTACCATACCACCTTCCACCACCCCTACTGAAAATAATCCGTCAACCCCACCCCCACCCTCATCTTCTCAAACTCCCCAACCTCCTTGTACTCAACCTCACCCTAAACCAAATTCAAAATATTACAATAATGATTTCCTTTTGTACACTGATTTTGCTACACCTCTCTTTGAACCACACACTGCTTCGCAAGCCTTAAAACACCATTTATGGAACACAAGACATGGGTGATGAATTCAGCTCCCTTTAACGTAACCATACCTAGACTCTTGTCCCTCCCATGACTGCTCCAAATATGGTAGGCTGTAAATGGGTCTTTCATATCAAATATAAACCTGACGGTACCATGCAACATTTCAAAGCTCGCCTTGTAGCCAAAGACTTCACTCAAAGACCTGGTCTTGACTATGTTGAGACTTTTAGTCCAGTAGTGAAACCCACCATTGTTCACCTTGTTCTTTCTCTTGGTACATCTCAAAACTGGTCATTATGTCAATTACACATTAACAATGCCTTTTTGCAAGGCAACCTTCACGAAGATGTCTACATGACACAACCCACAGGTTTTATTGATCCTTCTTATCCATCCCATGTTTGCAAACTAAATAAAGCAATATATTCAAACCCACCATCTCTGATCCCTTACTCTTTATTCATAACACCACTTCCACCCCTATTTATCTTCTTGTTTATGTCGATGATATCATCGTCACCGGTCCTTCTACTTCAACTTTTCAAACATTCATTACCTCCTTTGCTAATAGGTTTTCCCATAAGGACCTAGGCCTTTTATCATACTTCCTTGGGGTCAAGGTTCCCCTTCACCCACATGGAATTTTCTTATCTCAATCCAAGTACATCATGGACATACTTAACCGTACCAACATGGCTGATTCAAAACCTATATCTACGCCAATCATCAGTTCTAACATTTTAACATCATCAGGAGGCACACCTTTATCCTCCCCTATTACTTACAGGGCTACAGTTGGTGCCTTACAGTATCTCTCCATTACTAGACCCGACATTGCTTTTATAGTCAACAAACTTTCACAGCACATGCATGCTCCAACCACTACCCATTGGACAACCCTCAAACAGGTCTTGCGGTATCTACATGGCTCCTTTCATCATGGTCTCTTACTTATACATAGTTCACATTTATGTCTCTATGCTTTTACAGATGTAGATTGGGGAGGGGACAAGGATAATGGCGTAGCACTACAAGTTACATTGTGTACCTTGGTTCCAATCCAATTTCTTGGACTTCCAAAAGCCAATATACATTAGCTAGATCTTCAACTAAAGCTGAATTTTGAGTTGTTGCTATGGAAACCACTAAAGTCCAATGGCTTATTTCATTACTGTTTAAATCACAGATCACACCTACTATCTATTGTGACAATCTCAGCGCTACACACTATTCGGCCAATCCGGTATTTCATTCTAGAATGAAACATTTGGCATTGTATTTTCATTTTATTTGGGAAAAGTTTCAAGATGGTTCGTTGCGAGTAACACACATATCAGAAGATGACCAACTTGACGATGCCCTTACCAAACCTTTATCGCGACCTCGCTTTCAGTCTTTAATTTCCAAGATTGAACTATCTTCTCGACCGTCCATCGTGTGGGTGAATGTTAAATAATATGAAACCTCACATGATGTTTATCTTTTGATTGTTTGATAATTATTGTTGTAGTCTATCTCCTATTGTTTAACTAGATTATAGAATAGTTCGTGACTAGTTTGTATCTATATATATTGCATTCTTTACATTAATAAAATCAAGTTAGCTTTCATATTTTCTATAGGATATACCCCTTTATAGTTTTAAAATATCAAATATACCCAACATAAACTTATTATATATATATGTGTGTGTGTGTATACACTTTCATAAAAGAATTTTTAATTTATGACAATACTACCCTTTTCAAATATGTTATTTTTAAACCTTCTTTATTAGTTTTCAATATCTTCTTATATTTAAAGGATATTGATCATTTCAATTCGACTCTCTGATCGGATGTAGATATCATTTGTTGAAGTTAAATGTACCTTTCTTATAACAAAAAATTTTGTATGTTTAAGAAATCGAATTCAATAAATTCAATAATTGAGCAAGGGTTATGTATAATTCCATGTGTTATTACAAGGTGAGTGATTAAAATTCTTAAGATCTAAAGACATAGATAAAGAGTTGGTTCTAATGAATGCATGTCAAGTAATTTTCTCAGAAACAACCCAATTATTTTGTAGATATTATATACAGTTATAGGAATTTTAAATAAACTAGTACGTTTACAGGAAACACAAATAAAGACAAATTTCAAGGAAAGTCGGATTATAATAAAACATAAACATAAAAATAATTTATTTGTTTTTATTGATATCTAATATTTATCATGAAGCTCAAGATATATTAGTTGAGGATATGAGGCAAGTCAACAAAATTCAAAACCAATCACAAAATTATGGCTGCCACATTCATAGTAGTAGTGGTTTTTCATGTGCTTGTGAAATCTCACAATATTTAAATACAGGAAAACCTGTTCCACTACATTTGATAAATATATTTTAGATGAGGCTTAACTTTTCACTAGTATCGCTTAACCAAGTTGAAGAACGTTAGGACCGTTTATGTACAGAGTACTAACTGATTTACGTGTATACCAAACCAAATAGTGCGGAATCCTATTTAATTGGCGATCCAATCAGTGAGAACGCAAGTATAATCGATCTAATAATGAATCAAAATGTTAAGAACGATTGTAAGATGATTAACTACGATCTATGAACTTGGAATAGGTGTTCTTGAGTCTCTAGACGGCTAGGGTACGATTTTGTGCATAAGTATTCGAACGTCATGTTTATTCACGAATTAAGTGGTATTTATAGGTTAGGGTTTTCCATTCGTACGACTAAACCATTAGCATGGTTCAGTCGTGTGACTGTAGTATGCGGTTGATCCATCCGCATGACTGAAGGTCCAGTCGTGCGACTGAAGCATGCGGTTGATCCATCCGCATGACTGAAGGTCCAGTCGTGCGACTAAGTCAATCTTATGTCACAATCGTGTGACTGATCCAGTCTCCTGGTTTAGTCGTGCGACTGGTCCATTAGCATGAAGAATTCATGCGTATGGTCCATTAGCATGGTCCATTCGCATGAGAACTTCACACGATTAAGTTTATACATATTTCTCAACCATTATTTACTAAGAACTATGTAAACAACCACAAACCTATATAGTTAGTTCAATATGTGTCATCACACAATAAACAATGAAATAATAAACATTATAAGCATTACCAAAACATTTCATTTCATTCATACCCATTCAATTACATATATGTAAGACATGAAAGACATTTTACATTTAGCTCCTAAACTAGGTACACATGCATCTACAAACTCCCCCTTGGACCTAGTTTACATCATTGTCTAACATTCTGCATCAGCTCATCAAACTTCTTGTACTTCTCCTCTCTTGTATCTCCGGCGTTGATCTCAAACGCGAAGCAAAGTCTTATAATGTTTTGGAATTGGAGGGCTTGTACAATGTCTTGCGAATCATAAAACAATGGCCACTTGTACAATGTGTATACATCATCAGCAGACAAGTTAGTTAGCCACATTGGGTCAAATACCTGAATAGTATCCATTTTGCTCTCTTTTTGCAAGACTATAACAGCTTCACCTATTCTCCAGTCGTAGTACCACCACTTGAAGTGTGGAGTGAAGTCCTGTGGCATTTCCCTTAGAGGGATTCTTGACATCGTGCGCGGAGGACTCCACTTCAGCACTATCTTTGGCTTTCCAGTAATGAAATCAACTTTAGACCGTCTGATGTACCTCGTCGGTTGTTGAGGTTTTAAGTTGACCCACCTGGTGTGGTACTCTTTCTTCAATGCAGCCTCGAACCAGCCTGACATCTTCTTTGGATTAGCATATATCAACTTCAGTCGTGCCTACTGGTTGAGCTCAAAGCCTGGAAGAGTCTTTAGATCATGTGGAAACCTAAAGTACTCTATGCCCTTCTCTCTCTTCATGGCATACACGTTTAGATCCTCAAAATATGCCCAAGCTATAATCTTTCCTGACACCTTTAGATGCTTCTTCACTTTGTAGAGCTTAGTGTAGGCACTCGGTTGTGGAGCAGTGCATTGGGCTCGGATCTCTGCAAAACATGCCGCCCATTCAGCCTTTTTGATGTTGACATCTGCGTCCGAGGCTTGGGCTTGATCCTTGTTCTTCTTGGACTCTTGCTCCATCTGATCCAATTTTTCAAATGTATCACTGACGAGAGTATCACCCAGATTGGGGACTACATTTCCCTCTCTGTCAGCATACTTTGGATAGTGCTCCGCAGTGATGTCTTCGATATTGATCTCATCTATGTCATTCATCTCATCGTCACTAGTAACTTCAAAAGTTGGAGCGTCCTTGACAATCTCATCCGGATTGAGCTAGAACATCTCAGCAAGTTGCTCATCCGTAATGTCATGAATGATTTCTCCTTTTTCAGGAGTATAGCTTACTGACCTTTGAACGATCCCTTGCAAATCAAGAATCATTGTGAGTTGAGACTTGATTTGCTGAAGGGGAGCAACATCGTACTCATCTTGCTGAGATGATTGATCTGCTTGATTTAAACATGTAACACATCAATTGTTAGTAGTTAATCAAGACTATCAAACATTTGATAACAATATATAAACATTAGTTACATAATATTAATACACTATTCAATTACAAAAGTTTTTCAAGTACATAAATGTCTAATCATTACAGAAAACAGGCTGTGTGACACAAACCCATCCCTGTCTTAAATCCCTTATTTTCCAATCGCAGATCGTTGCTTTCGGCATTGGTCGGCTCAGGAACAGGTAGTTTTCTTTTTCCTTGAATAGCAGGCGTATTAGTAGGTGGGGCAGAAGATGAGGCTCCTTGGTCTTGAATTCTCTTGGTACGTCTCTCTTGACCCTAAGCTAAAGTAGATGCAGCTGCATCTCCTTCATCATCATCATCATCATCATCATTCTGCCTTTCCCTTGTCTCTTCATCATCATTGGCCTCATCATCATCACTATCATCATCTTCATCATCACCATCATCATCATCACCTTCTCTGATCTTCAGAGGCTCATCTTTTGATCCCTCGAGCTTGATCATGATGATCTTGTTAGTAGCCTCCAACTCCTCTATCCTCTTTGCTGATTGGACAATATGCTCCTGGAGTCGGGCAATTTGCTGAGCCTAGGAATCAATCAGTTGGGCCTGCTGTGAGATCTGCTGTGCTTGGGTAGCATTAAGCTCCGCAAGCTGACGTATTTGGTAGCTCTCTCTTCATCAGCAGCCAACAGCTTCAGCACCATTCGGTTGAGTGCTGATAGCTATTCCTCTACCCCAATGGGAGGTAGAGATGATCCTGTGGGGAATGTCAGGTGGGATGATGGTCCGGCTTGGTGGCTAGTGGTTGTAGTGGTGAATATGGGTGGTGGTATATGAGTGGGTGGTGAAGGATGGGTTTTAGTGGTGGTGGAAGGCAGTGTGGTAGTGATTGTGGATGGTATGGTGGTCGTGGTGGAGGGTGATATGGTGGTAGTGGTGGAGGGTGTGGTGGATATGGGTGGTATGGTGGTGGTTGTGGTAGATGATGCAACAGTAGAGGTCACTATAAACTTTAGCCTTTTCCCCTTCTTGCCATAGGGGTGAGCCATTCTCTTCCTCCTCGAGCCTTTAGGAACAGAGGCTCCCCCTTGGCTACTGGGCTGGTCTGGGGTGTATGATGGTTCAGTAGTAGCCTCCCCAGATGCACCTTGGCATCCTCCAACCACCTCAAGACCTCTCTCTGTGGCCACGACCTGGCTTCCCACTATTCGCACCAGAGGTTCATCATTTGACTCCTCCTCCTCCTCCATCTAGAAATCAGGGTGAATAGGAGCTGGTTCGGGTCCACCCTGACCATCC
Source organism: Flaveria bidentis (assembly GCA_018326385.1). NCBI lineage: Eukaryota > Viridiplantae > Streptophyta > Magnoliopsida > Asterales > Asteraceae > Flaveria > Flaveria bidentis. Next base: position 13,108 of record BJCM01111062.1, on the reverse strand, counting down.
CCTTCCTAATCGGCATCATGATCATCACCATCAGAGTCATCGGAGGGTGGAGCAATCTGCTCAACGTCCGAGTCACTATCATCGTGACGCCACTTTCGCCGAGCTGGCGCCACGTAGTCTTCTCGGGCCAAGTGCCGAAACAACCTCTTTACAGGGGGCTTTACCCTGTAAACCTTCATTCTTCCAAGTGTGGTGTCATCCATGATCTCGAGAGAGACAACATCTTGACTCTCCTTAGGTAGCGAAGGAAGCTTCTCGTCAATGATCATCTGAAGGAATCTTGGGTACATGCAGAAGCCTTCCTTGCTTTTGGCCTCTAAGTTCTCGATCATCTAGGAGAATATCATGTTAGAGAAGCTGAAGGGGTGATTCAGCACCAGTGCCACGTAGGCATTCTGGATTTGGTCAGATAGATCATCAAATCCACCCCTTCGTGAAGCAATAAACTTCAGAATGACATGAGCTAGGTACTTGAGATGGGGACACATGTTGCTTTTATTTAGCACACCTACGTTGATGTCCCCAGAGTACCCCATCCGTAGAAAGCATCCCCTTACGGTAAGAGGATGTAGCCTGGTTGGGTAGGTAGCATCATCTCCCAAATCTAGTTCGCATCTAAGGTCGGCTGCTGTGACCTCAATCTCCTGGCCAAAAATGGTGCTACGTATACAGTAAGGCTTAGTCGATCGGTCAACGGATGCTCCTTCCTAGAAGGCCTGCTGTATAGATCGATAGGGTGTGCATGGTGCAAATATCGCTCTATAGATCCTCGATCTCCTCAGAAATGCGATAATACCAGCAAACTCAGCAGCATTCCGAGTGGTGGTATCCAAGTGAGCACAAATGTTGTGCTTGGTGTTGATGATCCACGTATCTACAATGATTCTGTAACACAAGACATATAAACATTAGATCTACACATAACAGAAACCATTGCAACTTAAACTGTTTGAGATCAGTCTGGTTCAATCGTGCTATTGAACCATACGACTGAGTTCTGTCGGTTGAGTTAGTATGCGACTGACTTCAATTAGGCGACTTAGTATGCGACTGAGTTCAGTTAGGCGATTGAGCATGCGCCTGAGTTCAGTCGGGCGACTGAGCTCATACGCCTCGTTCATTCGGCCGATTGAGTCATTCGCTCAGTTCAATCGTGCGATTGAAGTTCATTCGGAGTGACCAGTCGCATACTTCTCTGTTCGACACATTTATCCTGAATCTAAGTCAATTCGTGTAGTTCAACGTTGTGTTTAGGTTCTTTAGACTCGCAGGACTCTCAATTGTTGTTGTATGCCTTTCATTTTACCCAATTTTTACTTTTATTTGGTTTGTTTGATAGTTAACACTCTTTTCTTGATTTTAATCGATTTAGGCCAGTTATGGTTTGTTTTCTCCATGCATTTAGTGCGATTTGGGTTGTAATTTACCTGCAGATGAAGTATGAACTTGTCAGTAACTAAATGGTGAGGAGAAATCGATCTAATAAAATTTAGGTAGAGTGTTTCTACTTTCGGGCGATTTTAAGGCGATTGAGGGGTGATGACCATATGCGACCGATTTTAGCCTTATTTATACTGAATCTGGTTTCAATCGGGCGACTGGATCCATTCGGCCTTTTCAATCGTGCGATTGGAGCTTAGTCGTGCGATTGGCTCAGTCTGTCACATTCAGTCAGGCGACTGGGTTTCAATCAGGCGACTAACTCATTCGGTCACCCCCATTCAGGCGATTGGCTCATTCTTGTAAGCTATTCATGTGAATGGTTCATACTCATGCTCCATTCGGGTGACTGGTTCATAAGTATGGTCCAATCGTACGACTGGTCCATACTCATGGTCCAGTCGTGCGAATGGCTCATACTTATGAGTTTGACCTTATGACCATTCATTCACTTATCCCTTTTTCTTATTGATACGACATTTTGACTAGTGATCATCTCAAACATGTCCATTTTAACATGGAAAAACTGTTGATCACCTCAGACGTGATCCTTTTAGTGAGTGATTCCCAGATTGACTTTCGATGTGTAGTCTGACATTTGACTGATAAATTAACTGAAATTTAACTAAATTAAACAACTATAAATAAAACAAAGCTAAAACATATTTTTGTAATTTTGTGTGAGGTTGAAATCCTAAGATAAGCATCTACCAGATATTCTTCCTAGACAGTATAGCGTCAAGTTACTTTGATCATAATTGGAATGATTCATTATGGAATCATACAGGTTTATCAAATTATTTGGAATATTCTCCAAAAACCTTTTGATGCTAGATTTTTGTTTTCATCGAGAGTCGTTTGCAAGTTTAGGAAAGCATACTAGTGCCACAAGATGCACACAGTGGTTTTGACTTTCAAGAGTTGCAGCCACGATGATTGTCAGTATACTTGTCCTCTTAAATCCATACACAGATTTTTGACACACATTGGTGATGATTTAGGGTTTAATTATTTCAACACGCATTTGTGGATCCCACGCTTATATGGTAATCAACGTTCCTTAGGAGATTTTTGAGCGGTCTACGGGTAGTATTCAAGAAGAAACTATTCTAGAGCTTTCAAAGAGATGCTAAGCCTCAGGTCACTGCCATCGCACAACAGAGAGTCGCAAACAACAATGAATTCTAGAATATTTAGGTTATGCTTATCCTCAGGTCAGTGCACAGATCGCACCAATAACATGGGTTATTAGCTTGATTGCATTTTGCAATTTTCATGTGTTTTGCTTATTTTTATAGTCGCCGCACACATTTGTGGCGTTTATTTTGCTCGTTACCCCTTATTGGAACTTCGTTGATTGTGTTAACCAGGATAAGATGATAACCCACAGTTTGTTGAACAACTTAGTTTGAACTTGAAATCACCAACGAGGTCTATTAATCTATTGTGTTGAATCTACCGACATATCATCAAATGGTCTAGCAACCTCTAGATCTACTTTCTCCATGTTACCTTAGTAGCAGCTAGCTTAACTATTATTTTTCCTTTTATGTTGCTTAGACATCTCAGACTTATACATCAAATTTTGCATTTTGAACAATTTCATTCTTTTAAGTCCCAAACTATTTGTTCCTGTGTACTATCATATTCCATAGTAATTGTTTCAGTATCACAGATACAATCTCATTTCTCTTAGCTAGACTGTCCTCCTCCCTCGTTTTTTTATTTACTGAAATTAAAACAACTAAATTTAATACTAACTTAACCTATTCTCACTCTAAAATTCTAAAACCGGAAATGTTTTTTGCGTTTAGAATTTGAATAGGCGAATAAATAAAATATAAGATTAAAAATGAAATCTACTTGTCGGACTAAGTACTGACATCATGGAAAATCACTTCACTTTTCTTTTTAACGTTGTTGACCTCTAAAAAATATAAAAAACGTGGTTTATCAAAGGATTTTGTATAGAGATCAGTGCGTTGAAAATCCGTATTTATTTTAACAACATCGATCAAATGCTTTTCAAAACAATCACGTATAAAGTGATATTTAATTCCAATGTGTTTGGTTTTAGGGTGTTGGACTGGATTTTTAGTTACGGCTATATCAGCAGAATTATCAATATAAATAGGAGTGTTAGAGAATTGCAAACCGTAATCCCGCATTTGCTTTTGAATCCAGATGATCTGTGAACAACAACTTGCAACCGCCCTAATCCGACTCACTATACGCTGTAAGTTTGAAATCATCATCATGAGGATACCACAACCTGAGTGTTGGAGTACCCTTCAGATAACAAAATATCCTTTTAACGCCGATGAGATGGTTGACCTTCGGTTTCGCCTGATATCTGGAGCATAGACACGTCGCGTACATGATATCCGGTTGTAAGGCGGTGAGGTACATGAGAGATCCGATCATTCCTCGGTACATGGTGGCATCAACCAGATCGCCACTTTCGTCGGGTGCCACATCATGGTTTGTAGCAAGTGGAGTCCCAGCTGTAGAAGCATTCTCCATATCGAATTGACTGAGAACATCGCTTACATACTTTGTTTGATGAAGGAAAATTCCCTTAGGTGTCTGTTCCACCTGTAACCCGAGAAAGAACTTCATTTCTCCCATCGCACTCATCTCAAATTCTGCCCTCATTATTGCTTCAAATTCTTTACACAATTCTTCGTTCTTGGACCCGAAGATTATGTCATCAACATAGATCTGTACAAGCAGTAAGTCCCCACCCTTTTCTTTGATAAACAATGTACAGTCAATCACTCGTCTTCGAAACCCGTGTTTCACAAGATGAGTCGAGAGCTTCTCATACCAAGCTTAGGGGGCTTGATGAAGCCCGTATAGAGCCTTGTCTAGCTTTTAAACTCTGTCTCAATGATACGGATCCTCAAATCCCTCGGGTTGACTGACATACATTGTCTCTCGGATTTCACCATGAAGAAATGCACTCTTTACATCCAGTTGATAGAATTTGATCTTAACGTAAGAGGCATAGGCTAGGAAGATACGGATTGCTTCCATTCTTTCCACTGGTGCAAAGACTTCTTGTAATCAATCCCCTCGACTTGTTGAAATCCTTGAACTACTAGTCGAGCCTTATTTCTGATAATGACCCCTTGGTCATCCTTTTTGTATTTCAAACCCATTTAGTGCCAATGACCTTAGCACCATTAGGTCTATCCACAAGAATCCACACTCCTAACTTCTTGAATTAAAGAAGTTCTTCTTGCATGACACTCACCCAAGCCTCATCATTTAAGGCATCACTTACATATTTTGGCTCAAATTGAGACACAAAACATCGATAAGCACCGTCGTGAAGTTAGCTTTTTTCCATGACTGAGGCATAATCAGCTGAGTAGAGCTGATTTCTTGTCTGTACTCCCGATTGTACATCCCCTATGACATTGTCTAGAGGATGATAAACATTTATTCGAGATCCAGGAGTGGTGGGTACGACTACCTCATTATCCAGATTGTGTACCGCAGGTTCAGTATCTGATGTAATGGGAGTATGGGGTTCCGAAGTGTCAAAGGAATCCACATCTGATGCTTGTGTACTTGTAGTAGTAGGAACCTGTTCCTCCTGATCCACCTGAACGTTTTCCACTTCTTCATCATCAGAAGAGGAGTCACTTACCTCCAATGCTCCCCCTAACTTACTAGAAGACTGACCTTGTGACCCGGATATTGTCGAGTCTACGGCTGGTGTATTTAAGACATCATACATCATCTTTGTCGAAAGCTTATCATTAGAAGGAGTAAGAGTAATGTTGAAGGACTTGAAGAATCCATCATAATCGAAAAAGAAGGCGGATCCTTTTCCTGCAGGGGCGGTGAATCTCTGAACATCGACATTTCACCACACAACTACTTGACCCGATGAGTTGTTGTAAACCCTCTTATGCGGTATGTTGTATCCTAGGAAAATACCTTCTTCAGCCTTTTTACTGAACTTTCCTGACTGATGTTTCTTCAGTAGTGTACATGGTGCGCCAAATGGTTCAAGATACTCTAGATTAGGTTTACGTCGTTGGAGCAACTCGTAACACGTTTTACCATTTCTTTTAACCACCAAGACTCGATTTAAAGTGTAACATGCAATTTTCAACTGCCTCATTACAGAATTGGATAGGCAGTTTCGAGTCTACTAGCATCATCATGGCTGTCTCTATCAAGCTTCTGTTCTTTCGTTCCGCAATTCTGTTTATCTGTGGAGTGTAGGCAGATGTGAACTGATGTACAATTCCTTTTTCTTTGCAGAATGCCTCCATCCACTGATTCCTGAATTCTGTACCGTTGTCTGAGCGAATCTGACGTACCTTTAGCTTGTATAGAGATTCCAATGTGGTTATAAGTTGTTTGAACGTATCAAATGTTTCTGATTTGGATTTTAGAAACATTACCCAAGAGAATCTGGAATACCCATTGGTGACTACATAACAATACAGATCTCCAGCGATGCTCTTTGTGCTCACAAGGCCAAACAGATCCATATGTAGAAGTTCGAGAGTCAATTCAATAGAGTTGACATTCTTCTCCTTGTGAGACTTCTTGGTCTGTTTCCCTTTCTTACACGGCACACAGAAATCCGGAAGTTGAAAGTTTTTGATGTTAACTCCATTGACCAAATCATTCTGAATGAGATGATTCATCTTCCTTGGATTTATGTGTCCCATTCTCGTATGCCAGGAGATGGATTCTTTCTCAGTTGCCTTTGACAAGAAGCATTGGACTTGATGATCGGTTGTGGAGACCTTTGATAGATCCAAGATGTATAAGTCATTATACCTTGAAGCTGACATTAGAATTTGGTCCTCTGGAATGATGTATTCCTTCTTCAACACGTAGCACTTCTTGTTGTCAGAAACAACCTTGAACCCTTTGTCACAAATCTAGGATATAGAAAGTAAGTTATTTTGTAGTTGCTGAACACAGTTGACCTTGTCAAACTTAACTTTCTGATTTCCCACTTCTCCCTGTGCAGTGATGTAACCTCCTTTATTTCCAGCAAAGGAAACATGTCCTCCTTTAATCTGTTTGACGTTTGAGAGGAGTGACAGGTTCCCGGTCATGTGCCTAGATCCTCCACTATCCACAATCCAAGTGTTTGTGATAGCACTATAATGAACACTCTGCACATTCAAAGGAAATGATTAGTGAAGATTTGGGACCTAAGCCTTAACTGGCTAGGGTAACCCAGAGGAATCACACATCATAAATTCAACCCAATGTCCATTTGTGGGCAAGGGAATATCATTCTTCTTACTGCTCTCAGTATCAGACATTTGATTTGACTTTTCTTTCCACAGACCAGTTTTGTGCAAGGCCTGTTTGTGATAAACAGACGACTGGTTTATGGTTTGAACTTTAGTTTCATTATTAATTTTAGGTGAAGTAATAGAACTCCTTTTAGAATAAATCTTTTTAGTATCATGAAGTTCAATTTTCTAATACTAAGGACAATTAGAAGCAATATGTCCTCTTTTTCCCTAATTCTAGCATGATCGACCTTCTACAGGTTGAGAAAGACGCCTCTGTGGGGAAGTGTGTGAGACCGGTGTGACTTTGGGCTTGTTAGGTTTTAATTCTTCTTGTTTAGATGTTTTAACTTCTTTAACAAAATTTACCTTTTGAACAGTTGTAACATCTTTTGCCTTTTGTTTGTTTAGACTATTACGTGGAACACGTGGTTGGGTACTTTGTTTCGTCAGTTTATGTTCAGAACTAGACGTGGTGGAAACTGACTCTACATTGACCTTTTTGAATAGTTCGTCCAAATTCACAATCGGCATTTTACCCTTAGATTTCAAAGCGTCTTCCTTCAGTTTAGTGACAGATTCCACTTGACTCGTGGAATCTGAATCACTAACTAGAGGAGTGGTCACCACATGATCCTTAATCGGATTGTTATTAACTGGTCGACATTTAGTATTTAACAGGATCTCATGTGGTGGTGGAACCACTTTTTAACCTAAACCCTCCCCGTTATTACGTTCTTTCACTAAGTTTTTAACTATGTGAGAAGAACTAGTCCAACTGTGTAGTTTTTATTTTAATGAATTTACTTCGACTTCCAAAACTGCTTTTTCTTTTTTAGTTTCTTCAAGGGAGTTTAAATAGAACTTAATGTCATTTGCTTGGTTGAAAGGCACAACTTCGGTTTCCCTTAGTTGTTTATTTAACAGTTCTATTTTCTCTTTGTAACTGTGCTCATTTAGTTTTAAAATGCGATTTGCTTCTGTGCGTAGTTGCAAGTCCTTTACTAAGCTATTATTGTGATCTAATAACCTAGAAAATTTCAAATCTATGCTTTCCCTAAGTTTATTACATTCATAACAAGCATGATTGTCAAACAGTTGGTATTTAGTACTTACCTGTGAAGACTCAGTTGCATTAGCCATTAGTGAAGAGGTTAAGTCTTCAGCTGCTGGAGATTCCGAACATGTCGTTTTGGTATCTTCTTCAATCAGGGGTTTGACCACTTTCGCAGTATCTTCAATTTCTGACATTGCTAGTTCGACTGGGATATCATCTTCACTTTCAGTATCATCATCCAACACCTCAACATTTGCAATGTTAGATTCTCCCGGAGGGACAAATTTGAAGGTCCAATCTTGTCCTTTATCACCTTGAGCAGTCAAGGCCTTTGTCTCTGTACTAGATGAGGTAGCTCGACCTGTTGGTTTGTCCTGACGGTTAAAAGTCGAGAAGGGGTTGCCGTTACCTGTCTTCTTGGGCTTTACACACTCACGTTTAAATTGCCCCTTCTCTCCGCAGTTGAAACAGGTAACTTTGGACTTATCGAAACCAAAAGTAGTGTCTTTAATGGCTATCAAGTTCTGTCCTGTCTTCTTAACAAACTTTTTAGCTCTCCGCACAGCACTTGCCAACGCCCACATTATGTCTATTCTTTCAAGCTCGTTCTCGTCTACTTGTTTGTAATCTTCATCTGCTAGATGGCAATTACCGGTCTTTCCTGCAACCAAACCATCATACGAGTGAACAACAGCTGCCAATAGATCCACATGTTCTTTAGCCACCTCCACAGTGATATTCCCGAGGTTCTCGGTCTTTAACTTGGTAGCATTAGCCTCAGGTGCAATATAATGGGTACTTGATGACCCAGACGTGTCAGACCCTGAAACTATGGTAGGTGAAGGAACAGTTGAACTTGAAACAAATGCAGTCTGAAGGGGTGCTCCTGAACTGGCTATTGTGGAAGAGGCGTTGTAAAGTGAAGGATTTTGATCAGATGTTCCTTTCTGCGACCTCTATTTCATCCTGAGTTCCTCCTCTCTTAATTTTAGGATGAAGTCATTTATGTCTAATTTTCCCAATATACTGTTTTGTCTCAAATTAGATACAAACGAATCCCACTTTTCTAGTAAGCCATCTGCCAAGCTGGATACCTTGTCTTCCATCGACATTGTAACTCCATGAATATGCAGCTCACTCATGAGATGATAGAACCTGTCAATTACATCATCCAGACTTTCTTTACCCATTGAAGAGAAGATGTCAAACTCCTTCTTCAAAGCTTTTGCCTTTAGAGCTTTTAATGAAGCATTTTCGTCACAACCTTTTTCCAAAGCTATCCAAAGTTTCTTTGCCTGTTTATTCTCAGAAAATTGATGAAATATATCCTTTGGAATAGACTGAGTTAACAAGGTATAAAACTTCTTCTCTATAATATATTTAGCCTTCTAGCTGTCAGTCATCCCCCCCAATGTCAATTTTACCCCATCTGCACCAACCGACATGTCATATCCTGTTTCAATGGATTCCCAAAGGTTGGGGTCAACTCCATTGAGGTAGATCTCGAAACGTTGCTTCCATTATGGGTAATCGTCTAATGTTATTAGCTTAGGTGGTTTGTTATGATTCTTAGTCCCATTCTCCAGAAGCAAGAGGTTCTGGATCCGTGTGTCTCTACGAGCAGTGAAGGCGTAATATTGTTCTTCCATCTCGTTACCTTTAAACTTTCGAACTCAAATACTTCGCTTGTGTGAATGGACCACTCGTGCGATTGAACTTAAATGACTCAATCATGCGAATGATATGTGCGGATGAATTCAATCGTGCGATTGAATTCAGACGTGCGTAAGGAGAGTGCAGTTGGAGTCTATGCGAATGAGGCTGGTCAGTCGTACAAATGAACAAGGCGACTGAGTTCAATCGTGCGTATGGGATATGCGAATGGGTTCAGTCGTGCGATTGAGTCAATCGTGCGACTAAAGGCTGCTGTTTTTGCAAAAATGAAGGTTTTGAACACTAAGATGCAAAAACACGAATTTCTCACGAACCCCAATTGTCGTATGCCGAAAAACGTTAACTTTTTTACCTGGAGACGTCGAAAATACTGTTTGACACAAAAAGATTGAGTTTTTTTAGTGAAAAACGTGATTTTTATATCAAAATTGATTAAGTCACACGCAAATCAAGAGCCAAAGCTCTGATACCACTTGTGAGGACCGTTTATGTACGGAGTACTAACTGATTTACGTGTATACCAAACCAAATAGTGCGGAATCCTATTTAATTGGCGATCCAATCAGTGAGAACACAAGTATAATCGATTTAATAATGAATCAAAATGTTAAGAACGATTGTAAGATGATTAATTGCGATCTATAAACTTGGAACAAGTGTTCTTGAGTCTCTGGACGGCTAGGGTACGATTATGTGCGTAAGTATTCAAATGTCCTGTTTTTCCACAAATTAAGTGGTATTTATAGGTTAGGGTTTTTCATTCGTACGACTGAACCATTAGCATGGTTCAGTCGTGCGACTGAAGCATGCGGTTGATCCATCCGCACGACTGAAGGTCCAGTCGTGCGACTGAGTCAATCTTATGTCACAATCATGCGACTGATCCAGTCTCCTGGTTCAGTCGTGCGAATGGTTCATTAGCATGAATAATTCATGCGTATGGTCCATTAGCATGGTCCATTCGCATGAGAACTTCACATGATTAAGTTTAAACACATTTCTCAACCATTATTGACTAAGAACTATGTAAACAACCACAAACCTATATAGTTAGTTCAATATGTGTTATCACACAATAAACAATGAAATATTAAACATTATAAGCATCACAACACATTTCATTTCATTCATACCCATTCAATTACATATATGTAAGACATG
>BJCM01111054.1:0-12644 GCA_018326385.1 Flaveria bidentis | reverse complement strand
TTATTTGAGATACCTTAAACTATAGTCTTGTAGTATAGGCTTTAGCTAAGGAATCCCAGTTGGTATCAAAGTATATCCGGCTGTAGGTAGTATTATATATAGGTTCTCTTTGAAACTCATTGTAACCAAGTGAGACATAACAACATCTGCTTGTAAGAGTCTTGTATTTTGAGTTGAGAATCAGTATATAAAAGTATCTTGAAAATTATCTTCTGTGTTCTTTATTACTTTATATATTGTGATCAACTCTTATTGATTCTTCATATACCCGATTGTTGTTCTAGGTGAGTTTGAGAGAAAACATTGTGTTTAAGTGACAAACACCGATCCTGCAACAACCAAGCACAAGCTTCCACTCCAACCATCAACAACAACAGTATCATCATCAAGAACATCAACAACCTTATCAGAATCAGTCACAACTTACTAATCAAGCTCATGGAAGCAGTCAGTCATCCTTAAATGCTCTTGTCATCAGACAAGATGGAGTATGTGATTGGAGTCTGTATGCAGAGGAAGTGAAGCCTCAATTTCAGAATCATACACTCATGGATCACATCAATGATGGTCCATCTCCTATGCCATCTGAGGTAAAATCCAACCTTTGTAATGATAAATGCATTATTGAACTACAAGGTTATCGTGAGCACAATCATAAACTGGCTGATACAATAAAAGAAGAAAATGTCAAGTCAGAGATGCTTAAGAGAGAAATTAAAGGCTTTGAAATTAAAATTAAATCTCTCGTCTCTGACATTGAAAAATTGCATGGTGAGAAGTACACTCTTGCAGCTAAGAATGAGCAACTAACTGAAAAGTTAGCTCAATCAAAAGCTGAACAAACACTTACTTAAATGAAACTTGAAAAGCTTCAATTGTCTTCAGTCAAGCTGCAAGAGATGCTAGACTCATAAAAATATCCCAAGTATATGTCTGAGATTAGGTATAATTCCTGTCCTCCATCCTATAATGACAACTACACTATCATGCCTGAATCTATCACACTCAAAGAGCAAATTGAACCTAATACTGTTGAACCAAAAACAATAGTAAAACAAGTCACAAATCCTCAAAAAAATGAAATGTTTACATTGAAACAAATGAGGAGAAAACTAAATTAGGTCACCCAATTAAAATCAAGGAGTGTTCAGACAAGACAATGAATGTCATTAAACCATCAAGCCCAATCAAGGCAATTGTCCCCTTTGTGAAATTTATACCTACAATTTCAAAAGGAAAGAAGAAAGTTGTGGCTTTAGTGAAACCTTCTGCTGAAAGTAGTTCTGATTATGAGACTAAATCTCCAAAAAAATCAAGCAAATCAGACAAGGTTTCACTGTCAAAGAAAAGCAAGATTTCACTTATTTCAAAAACTAAAATTCAGTCACACTCTCAATCATCAAAATCAAAACAAAGAGTAGGTTTTGGCATTCGCAATAGGGAGCATGTTATTCAGTTTGAACAAGAAGTCAAGAAAAGGTTGAGGAAACAAAAACAGCCTAAAACACTTAACAAAGGTAATGTGTTTTGAAGCAAACTACTAAAAAGGTTGATTTTGCTTCTTCCCTTAAACCAAAGATTGTGACACAATTGAGAATGGGCAAATCAACTAATTCAACAAAAGGAAAATCAGATTCAAGAAACAAAAATATGTATTGTGACATACGTGAAATGTCTAACCACAAAACAGAAGAGTGCTTTTTCAATCAATACTGCTCTGTCTGTGACATGAACAATTATTCCACCAAAAACTGCTACTTCAATAAATATTGTTCAGTCTGTGATATTAACAATCATAATACATCTGATTGTTACTTCAAGCAAAAGGGGTTGAGAATTCCCCAAAACAAGCCCATCTCACCAACATCATCTATGAAACCGACAGTCAGAAGCCATTTTCATAATAATCAATCTAGGACGTCTAGATCAGATAATGACATGGGTAACGTAAAAGAGTTGAGGAAAATTCAAAGAAAAAAATATCACAACATCAAGCAAACATACGATCTTCCCAAATCAAAAATGATGTTTGATAATAAGAAACGGGTCAGATTTCTTCAAAGAAATAGGGACTAAAGGTTTCATTATTCCTTTGACTCTTCAGTTGATATTGATGAGATGAAACATTTAAAATATCATCCAAAATCTCCCAGAACACCTCTCTCTAAATCACAGTTTAGAGGAAAGTACCAAGAGGTCACCATCATGGATAGGAATGTAAACCCAAAACCATTATGGCTTGGGTTCCATATTCTAATTAGCTCTTTTGTGCTTCCAGGGTCATCCATATAGGTCGAATAGCTTATGGTATGTGGACAGTGGATGCTCCCGACACATGACTGGAGATCGTTCCCTCCTTCATGACTTCAAGCATATACTAGGAACTACTGTGGCATTCAGAGGAGATTCACAAGGTGGAAGAACTACTAGTGAAGGATCTATGACAAATGGGATACTAAGCTTTGATAGAGTGAACTACTATGAACAACTGAATTTCAATCTTCTCAGCGTGTCTCAGATCTATAACAAGAAATATTCAACTCACTTTACCAACACTTATTGCTACATTCTGAAACCAGGATTTCAAATTCCTGAAGAATGGGTTGTCCTAAACACCCAGAGGAGGAATAACACCTATGTCTTAAAGCTGAATTTTGTTACACCAAAAGAAAAAACATGTCTTTTGTCAAAAGCATCATTTAATGAGTCTCAGCTTTGGCACAAATGTTTGGGGCACACAAACTTTAAAAACATGAATAGATTGGTCAAAGGAAACCATGTCATTGGTCTTCCTCAAAAAGAATTTCATTTTGTTGATCACTGTTCAGCGTGCCTCAAAGGGAAATAACACAAATCTTCCCACAAACCAAAGCTAGTGAATACAAACAATACTCCATTGAAGCTACCTTATATGGATCTTTTCCAACCAACTCATGTTATGAGTATTAGAAAGAAACAGTATTTTTTGGTGCTCATTGATGACTTTTCAAGATTTACTTGGGTTTTCTTCTTACTTCATGAAAATTATGCATCACAAATAATAAAAGATTTTGTCGCAAAAATTGAAAATCAACTTGATAATAAGGCCAAAACAATAAGAAGTGATAATGGAACTGAGTTTAACCATGAAGACATGAGTTCCTTTTGTGCAACCAAAGGCATTGCTTATCAATTCAGTGCCGTTAGAACTCCTCAACAAAATGGGGTAGTTGAAAGGAGAAATAAAACACTGATTGAAGCAGCAAGAACATTGCTAGCTGATGCTAAACTGCCAATTACCTTCTAGGCAGAGGTAGTTAACACATTGTGCTTTGTGCAAAATAGAACTCATATTATAAAAAGAAAACAACATGACTCCATATGAATTATTATTTCACAGAAAACCATTTATTAGATTTTTCAAGTCATTAGGTAGTTCTGTCTCAATATTAAACACTTGAGACTATTTGGGAAATTTTTCGTCTAAGTCTGATGAAGGATTATTTGTAGGTTATTCTTCAGTTTTAAAGGCCTACAAAGTGTTTAATCCTAGATTAAAAATTATTGATGAATCAACAAATGTTCAATTCAAGGAACATTCATTTCCCAAATCTACAAATGGTCCCGACTGGTTGTTTGATATTGACTTATTACAAAATCATTTGATCAATTTCATTTGTCTGATGTAGGAAATGCATCTTTAGCTGAACCTTATTCTAGAGTAGAAAGCAGAAATGACTTTCCAATGGTTCCTCCAACCTCTTATGAACACCTGAATGAAGATGTTCCACTACAAGTTGATCTTGTCAAACAACCATCTCAAATTTAAAGTGTTTCAACTAAAGCTGGTCCTAACTTGTTCCCATCACATTCAGAAGACCCATCAACTGTGGTCAGAAATCAAAAGAAAGGTACTCCTCTAGTTGAAACAGAAAAAACATCAAATGATGGAAGCAATCAAAGTGCTACTAATGCTGAAGCAGTCACAGAAACAGAATCTGATTATCTTAATAATTCTCCAACAGTATAATATGAAGGTGCCTCTCACCATAATAAGCTAAATGTCTCCAATCTTGATGTAACAGTTGTTGATGACTCAATTCCAACCACCAGAATACACAAGAATCATCCAATAGAAAGCATTATTAGTGAACTCAATGAAAGGATGACAAGAAACAAGTCAAGTATTGCAAACATTTGTTTGTTCTCATGCTTTCTTTGTCAAACAGTACCCAAAAACATCAAAGAGGGTCTTCAAGACAATAGCTAGATTTAAGCAATGCAAGAAGAATTGTTGCAGTTCAAGAAGCAAGAAGTATGGCAACTGGTAGATCTTCCCGAATGATAATATCCTATCAATACCAGATGGCTGTACAAAAACAAAACTGATGATGGAGGAATTGTCATCAGAAACAAAGCAAGACTGATGGCACAAGGGTATACACAAGAAGAAAGAACTAACTATGACGAAGTGTTTGCACCTGTTGCCAGATAAGAAGCAATAAGAATCTTTCTTGCATACTTAACATCCATGAAGTTCATTATTTATCAAATGGATGTAAAGTGTGCTTTCTTGTATGGAAAGATTGCTGAAGAAGTCTATGTGAGTCAACCACCTGGCTTTGAAGATCCTAAATTTCCTCACATGGTTTACAAGCTTGATAAAGCCTTTTATTGTCTTCACCAAGCCCCAAAAAAGTGGTATGAGACTCTATCATCTTTCCTTCTTGAAAATAGGTATGAAAGAGGAAAGATTGATCAGACTCTCTTCAGAAAAAGAAAAGGTAGAGATATGTTGTTGGTCCAGATCTATATGGATGATATCATTTTTGGCTCAACAAACAAGCTACTCTACAAAGATTTTGAAGATCTCATGCATTCAAAATTCCAAATGAGTGTAATGGGGGAACTCACATTCTTTCTAGAAGTGCAAGTCCAACAGACAGCAGATGGAATTTTTATTAATCAATCAAAGTACGTGGAAACAATGTTGAAGAAATTCCACCTTGCTAATTGTTAGTCCATCAGAACACTTGTTGATACTAAAGTGAAAATAGGACCTGACCGAGAAGGCAAATCAGTGGATCGGACTCACTATTGATCTATGATCGGTTCGTTTATATATCTAACAGCCAGTAGGCCTTACTTTATGTTTGGTGTTTGTGTATGTGCCCATATCAATCAAATCCCAATAAATCTCATGTGAATGCTGTCAAAAGGATATTCAGATATCTCAAGGGAAAGCCTGCTCTTGGATTGTGGTATCGAAAGGAAGGAGATTTCAATCTCTATGCCTTCACTGCCAACGATTATGGGGGATGCACTTTTAGTAGGAAGTCCACTTCTGGTGGTTGTCAATTTCTTGGTCCCAGACTGGTCTCCTGGCTATGCAAGAAGCAGACAAATGTATCTGTGTTAATAACAAAAGCTGAGTACATTGCAACATCAACTTGTTGCTCTCAAGCTCTCTGGATTCAAAACTAGATGCTTGATTATGGTTTTAACTTCTTGCATACTCCAATTCACATTGACAACACAACAGTTATTTTTATTAAAAATAATCCAGTTCAACATTCAAAAACAAAACACATTGAAATTAGATATCACCTTTTGAGAGACTATGTTGAAAAAGGGTTAATCAAATTGATTTAAGTTCCCACTGAAAATCAATTGGCTGATTTATTCACCAAGGCATTTTAACCTAGTAGGTTTGAATTCCTAGTTCAATCAATTAGCATGATTAACCTTGAGTAAAATCAAACAAAACATCAAAAACAATTTAATATTTTGGAAAATTACAAAAAGAAGTCAAGTTTGATAAAGAAAAAAATCTTTATACCTTAGGAAATGATATAATTATAGTCGTTATATCATTCACTGTGCATAATTCAAAATTTAAAAGATTGACATGACTTACCTGATATGTGGGTAGTCTCAACTTGGATGAAAAGATATATGATGTGATGAATTAAAATCTTATTCAGTGGTGAAACACTTATCTTAGAGTACAGGTATGTATTGGCTTGTCTAAGTGTATGTGTGTGTAGTAACCAAAACATACCAGGTAATGATACTTTATGAATCTCTTTCACCTACATCAAGTTTCATCTCTGTTTTGCTAAGCAAAGACCTAAGAAACATGCACATAGTGCAGATGTATAGATCCAAAAGATTTCCAATAAGGAACATATCCAAATTGGATGAATCTACAAAAAAAATTAATACATTCCTTGTGAATGTGCAAAAGAATCCAATCATGGATCACCTTCCAAAGTGAAGTGAAAATAATCCAATGTGGATCAAATCATGAAAAGGATCAAAGTAAAAGAATCCCAATGACGATCAGTGAAAATGAAATCTCATAACTTAAGTAACCTGGTAAATCAAGTTGTGACACAGTTCTACCATACATTACATGAGGATGGTTGATCATTCCATGCTTTTATGTGTGAGGTACATGTTGAATAATCAAACATACAAAAACATGATAAATATTAAATGCATTAAAATATTAACCAGGTATGAGTTTAAGAGGACAAACATACCTTCAATCAATAAGCTCATAAACATGTCCATTTTATTACAAAAGAATGCACATGTGTAATGTAAGATTGATATGATCCCAACAAAAGGTATACTTCTCTTCATTCTTAAATCAGAAAAGCAAAAAATCAAAAATAATTCACATTCAAAAGTTTTTAATCTTTAAAGTTTCTATCTAGGTATGGATATAAACTTTTGGGGAGTAATTTAAAATTTTATTAGTTTGTATAGATATTTACTTTCTTAAATTAGTTTTTTAAAACTTCAAAACAAATCAAAAAGGAACTGTTTGTGTTGGTGCAGAGGTTATGCTATTGTATCTTAGCTTATGCAGATTTATGAAATCATAAGAAGTCCAAGATTGGTCAATCCAAGAAAGAATTGACAACACCAACAAATTCATAAGACACAAGTCAATCAAAGACAGTTTTTCATAACAAAACACAAAAATCGAAAAGAATAATATCTCGGCAGAAACATTAAGTTTTGACAAAGGTCAAAATTTAATGCGGATAAGTGTATTGGTTAATCTGGGTGAAGGTAACCCATGCATATAACCAATGCGGGTAAAGGTTTTAACCAAGTGAAACCAATGCGGACAAGACAACTCTGCCGCATTTGTGTCAAAATACAAGAAAGTGAGAAAAACCTATGCGGACAAAAGTGTTCAACCGCATTTGTTAATGCGGAAAACATTTTCATTGCCGCATTTCTTTTTACTCATCCGCATTTCTATAATGTGGTTGACATCAACAATTCTTGTGTATCAAAATGAATAAACATAGTGCTTAATCTCTCCTATCATCATGATGAAAGTCAATAAATGCGGACATCTTCATTGGTAGCCGCATTTGTTGAAGTAAATGTGGATAAAGGAATTTTACTCTACCGCATTTGTTACAGTGAACAAATGCTAACTAACTTTGTTCAGCCGCATTTGTAACAGTACACAACTATTGACTAACTTTGTTTAGCCGCATTTGTAACAATACACAAATGCTGACTAACTTTGTTCAGTCACATTTGTAACAGTATACAAATACTGACTAACTTTTTTCAACCACATTTGTTATAGTGAACGAATGTTGTTAACTTTTTACTCTCCCGCATTTGTAACAGTACACAAATGCTGATAAACAAAACTCATCCGCATTTGCTACAGTGATTTTAAAAAATGTACCGCATTTGTCTTGAAACTTGTAATTTTTGTGGAAGATATTAATTGACTATTTAAAGCTAGTTCAAAAGGTCATTTAATACTTTTCAAATTTGAGAGACTTCATAGTGCGACGAGCGAAATTCACTGTTTTTCATCACCCATAATCTTCATCATCGAACCTGTGTTCTAATCTCTCCTTACCACATTTGTCCTCTGTTTTGATTGTCTGCAACTGTAGTATCAAAGAAAAGGTGATAATCTTTGAAGTTTATGACCTAATATGTTAGACTTTTGAACCTATAATGAACTTAGAACCCTAGGTCAAAATGGTGATTTAAAAATCAAACTTGGATTAAGAATTGATGATAATTTTCGACTGTAATGACCAAGATAATAAAGAAGATAACAACAAACAAGTGATTTTCACCATGATTTTCAATACCTTGTTCATCGTATGAACAGAGCATAACAAAAGATTAAAAATGAGAACACAAATCGTGATTCTAGGAGCTAAAATGAGTTAAGAAACAACAAAAAAGATCACTTCAAGCATGCATAACAAAACAACAATGATTATTCATGATAACATCAAGTATAGGTACAAGTCCTCTGAAACAGTACTTATAAGCACTCAATTTTGACCATAAAAAGTCAAATGAGAAACTTCACTTGATGTATGTTCTACAATTGGTTGAGTATTGTCAATCTTTCTAATACATATGCTTCTAATGCAGGGTACATGGCAAATCTCACTTGGAGCAAGCTCCACAATGTCAGCGGTTATCTTGACCCTGATGTACCTGAGGCAGAAGGGCTAAGAGACATGATCAGATTTATATCCACTACCAGAGTTGCTCATGCAATCACTGTTAGACCAATCATTTATGAGAAATTCATAAGGTCTTTTTGGAGCACTGCTGAGATGACAGAGATAGCTGGTGTAAGGACTCTGTCTAGAAGAATCACTGATCATCATACTCTGAACATCACTAAACAAACTGTGAGATAGTGTCTACAGTTTGGGATGATGCCAACACTCCCTTAGGACTTGAAGATGATTATATTACTACTTTCTTTGCCAATATTGGATATGAGGGAGGATATGAAGGCAAACAGATTGTTAAAGGATTGGTTGACTTACAATGGAGGTTCCTGATTCATTTGTACCAACATTGTTTGTCAAAGAGGAAGACTGGATGGAATGACATTCTAGTGATCACATCATTTGCTATATGTGATTTATGCAATAATAGGCCATTCAACATGTCTACTTATGTGTTTAATGGTCTGGTATCAAACATTCAGGAAGGGAGAAGACATATGTTCCTTATGTATCCAAGGTTCTTGCAATGTCTCATCAATGAAGCTTTTCTTGACATTGTACTTGAAGGACATGTGCTGGATATTCCTTATTAAAAAGCTAAGTCATACAAGTACATCAAGAATAGAGATCCTAGGAACTTTTACAATGGGACCTTCTTTCCATTGTTGCCCTGGATGTTGCAGCAGATAAATCCTGAAGAACAAGCACAAGAGGCTCCTGTTGATGAGCCTGTGCAAGAAGAAGAACAACCTACTCATGGCCAACAAACTGTTGCTGAGCAAGCTGTTGAAAGGGATGAAAGACAGAGGTCAGTGTCACCCCAAGTGGATGTAGGGTGTGATCTTCACACAGGACATTTTGTACATGATTTAGATATGGCCTCATCATTTATGCCCTCTCCAATACCATCACCCCAAAGAACATCAATACCATCACCACAAAGAGCACCAATCCCATCACCACAAGCACAACCCATCATCTCTCCACATATATCTCTAATCCATCACTCACCCATATCACTTGTTCCAACATCTCCTGTTACTAGTGAGCCTATTGAGTTTGGTGATTCTACCAGCTCTTCAGAGGAATCCAAATCAGCATCTGATGAGGAGGATCATCCAAGACTGATGCCTGTTAGGCAAATTGCTTCTGAGGTTGCTCCATTAGAAAGTTATGCTAAATCAGGAGTCAACAAGCCTGATGAAAAGGATGAGTTGATTTCAGAATTATTAAAGAAAGTAGCCAAGATGGAAAGGTTACTTAATAAAAGATCTGGGATCATTCAAGATAGACTTCTGGAACTGGATGAGAAAGAAAAGGAGTTGAAAGATATGAAAGAGAAGTAGAGTTGATCAATCACAAGGCTATGTTCAGGGGTTATGAGTTTGAAGATATTCTAAGGATGTTTAAAAGAATAAACAACTTCAAATCTCTTAAGGCTATCTGTAGATACATGTGTACCTAGTTTCAAAGCTTAATGTAAAATGTCCTTCATGTCTTACGTATATGTAATTGAATGGATATGAATGAAATGAAATGTGTTTTTGATGCTTATAATGTTAAATATTTCATTGTTTATTGCGTGATAATACGTATTGAACTAACTATATAGGTTTGTGGTTGTTTACATAGTTCTTAGTCAATAATGGTTGATAAACGTGTTTAAACTTAATCATGTGAAGTTCTCATGCGAATGGACCATGCTAATAGACCATACGCATGAATACTACATGTTAATGGACCAGTCGCACGACTGAACCAGGAGACTGGATCAGCCGCACGATTATGACATAAGATTGACTCAGTCGCATGACTGAACATTCAGTCGTGCGGATGGATCAACTGCATGCTTCAGTCGCATGACTGAACCATGCTAATGGTTTAGTCGTACGAATGGAAAACCCTAACCTATAATACCACTTAATTCGTGGAAAAAAACAACAATTCGAATACCTACGCACATAATCGTACCCTAGCCGTCTAGAGACTCAAGAACATCTGTTCCAAGTTCATAGATCATAGTTGATCGCGTTCTAATCATTCATAACATTTCCTTAATTGTTAGATTGATCTTAACTGTATTCTCCCAGATTGGATCACCAATCAAATAGGATTCTGCACTATTTGAGTTGGTATACATGCAGAATCAGTTAGTACTCCGTACCTAAACGGTCCTAACACTATCTGCATGAGAAGAGATAGATCCTTTGTCAACCCCTTGGAGAAGAAGAGAACAAAACCATTTGAGGAAGTGGTGTTCCCTGAGCTTAAGGTGAAGCCTACTGAATCTTTGAAAAGAAAGATGATAGCCAGAACTCATTCCTCCAAACCAATCTCAAATGTCTATTATGATGAAAAGACATATGGTTTGGTGATTGAAAGAAGATGGGGGAGGAAAAGGAGCTGAAATCAGATTGTTTAGTGTATATGAGGTAAGATTATTAGATGAATCCTATATCCAATACATATACACAAGGCATCTCAGAGAAATAAAGAATAAAATAGGAGAAGAAGATATGCATTTCTTTTTGAAATGTATAAAGATTTTAAAAATGGCATTTGATAGAATCAATATCAAGAGGAAGAAGAAAAAGAAGACTCCTCTGCAATTGGGGAATATTGTGAAGTTAGAGGTGGATGTGGATAGAGCACTGTTAATTCATAGAGATGGGTTGTCCATAGTGTCAATATGGGAACCCATTTCTCTAAAGAAGCTCCCTTTAGAAGCCATCTACACTATGAGCCAGATAAAGATCCATGTGCTGAACAGAGAGAAGATGTCAGATGCAAATGACTTTATCAACATGATAAAGGCAATTCTAGATCCATCTCAGGTAGAACCTCTTATTCCTCCATAAGACCCAGCAGTTGCTTCCCAACCTCAACCACCATCAAACCCTTGAAGAACTTAGGCTGTATAATCCTTAGGGAGAGTATTGTTGGACCCTGAAAGGATCATACATGCCAATTTAAGTGGTGGGTTGATAGTTGTTCTAGCTAGAAATTCCACAAGTCCAATAACAAATACAAATGAAGAATCTACAAAGAAGAAGACAAGTGTTGGCTAACCGCATTTGTATATGCGGAAGACATAAAACAAATGCTGACAAGTATTTGTTCTTCCACATTAACAAATGTGGATAACTAGAAATAAATGCTGACAAGTATTTGTTCTTCCACATTAACAAATGCGGATAGCCAGAAACAAATGCTGACAAATATTTGTTCTTCCGCATTAACAAATGCGGATAGCCAGCAACAAATTTGCTTGTGTTTGTTCATCCGCATTTGTCAATACTGATGATCAAACACTAATGTTGAAGACCAAAAAGAAATGCTGATCAAGATCAACACATCTGCATTAGTCAATGTAGATGAACAAAGGAAAGGCTGATGAAGACTTAGACTAATTCACTGATGTATAGGTCAGGGGTAGTTTAGTCATTTTGGAAAAGGCATCTTGTCAGCCTATAAATAGAATAGAAAACCTTGTATGTGAGGTGAGTGTTGATAGAAATTCTAGAAGGTGTCTTGTTACTATTTAATGCTCTTACCCTAGCATTCATTATAACTTATTACCTTCATTAATACAAACAAACATTTATGAGTATTTCTTGCATTCAATGTTCCTTGATTGTCTGATTCCGCCTTACAGTCATTGACTCAATCATCATATTCGGTCTTTGTTGATTCATATCAATAGAGAATATCATTCATAAACCCCAGTCAATGAGCATATTCTGCTTAGAGCCCCCAGGAAATGGAACATGTACAAGATGGATTTGCAATAAACATCTCCCTCAGGAGAAGTTTTGCAGGATCGATGTTTGTCAATAAACACAATGTTTTCTCTCAAACTCACCTAGAACAACACTCGGGTATAGAAAAAATCCATAAGAGTTGATCACAATATAGAAAGTAATATAGAACACATAAAGTAATTTTCAAGGTACTTTTATATATTGCTTCTCAACTTAATTACACAAGACTCTTACAAGTAGTTGTTTCAATGAGTTACAAGGAGAACCTATATATAATACTACCTACAGCCGGATATACTTTGATACCAGCTGTGATCCTTTAGCTAAAGCCTATACTACAAGACTATAGTTTAAGGTATCTCAGATAAAGTCTTATCTG
>BJCM01111049.1:0-28382 GCA_018326385.1 Flaveria bidentis | reverse complement strand
TTTGAAGGGTTGTCTTTGCACCTATCACGAGTCTCTTTATTCATTATCATTATACACCAGGTGAGTTCAAGCCCCTCTATTTTATATACCTTCTTCTGTGGGAGGTAGCATACTTGTATTCAAACACTATTTTATTATATAAGTTGTGTATGTTTTAACATAATGCTCAATACCTTGAAAAGTCCTCACACTTTCGGATCATTTATAATGGTAACTAGCGGGAAATCTTAGGTAGTACTACTGGGTGTGACGAGCCCCACCTGTGAGACTCGAGGTCAAACGGGTGCAATATTGTCCTAAACACAAACATCGTCACAACCTGATAAGTTGTGACGGGAGGCAACAAACGCAACACAATCAGCTTCTATCGCGAAATCACTATATTTATTACTTGTGAATATAGACTAGCTATCTATTTCAATACACTTCTTATGTTATACAACTGTTAATATCTATGATAAACACAAACTCTTGAACTCACCAACCATTGTGTTGACATTTTTAGTATGCTATTCTCATGTCGTTAGCTCTGCTTTCCATTAGGAGCACAACACTGGTCCAGCATGCATCCTAAGGCTTTATTTCGTAGACATGTTTGTTTGCCTTTTATTTATGGGATTTGAACATTGGGATGGCTCGTGTTTTGCCATATTATGCATTTATTTACTTTGGGTTTGTCTTATTTACAAAATGCTTCCGCATGGTTATAAACGTTTAAACTTTGGTTGGTTTGTTTTGAATATGGCATATAGTATCATTCTGAGTAACTAATGAATTTGATCCTGGTTTGTTACACGCCACGCGGTAAAACTCTGCATGTGGATTTTGAGGGTGTGAAAGATTGGTATCAGAGCCATTGGTTATAGGGAAGTACGTTGCATACACACTAGTCTATAAGCGCATACAGTTAGTTAGTTACTCCAGACGTATCCTTTTACTATGTACTCATTGGCATATACATCACATGCACTGGAGCATGGCATCATCATCACAGGTTTTGGGAAAAAGGCGTGCTCGTTCTGAATCCCATCCACCTGTACCTCACCGAGTGTATGACTGGCCGCGACATCCTTACCCACGTGGTGAGATAGACTGGGATCAACCATTTGTGCAACCTAAGCACGACCCTCCATGAGATTGGAGTTATTACCTGGTTTGTATAGATCGCATGATTCGTAGAGAGCATGTTCCGAAGTTGGCCACTGTTAGACCTGGGACTAGGTCAGCAACTACTTCTGTAGCATCCACACTCCCATCTCTAGATGTACCCCTTGAGCAGGTCGTGGCGGCATTGACCGCGACACTTGAGAGTGAGCGTCGATGAGTTGGAGTGCTCACTGATGAGAACTTCACACTAAAGGATGATATATGTCGCTTATGGCTAAAGATTGCCATAATTGAGGAGTGGTTGTTGACGTCTATCAAAGGAAATTTCAACATGGCTGGCAGAATGATGGATCTTATTGAGCGTACAGGCGAGCAGGATCTCCATAATGTGGGCGTTGAGAGCAGACTAACCGGATTGGAAGAATAACTAGCAACACTACAAATCGAGGACAACCCTGCACCTGCCGAAGAACCCGATGAAGACCCTGAGGAAGAACCAGAAGAAGCCCCGGACGGTGGAGACAGTGATGGATCAGCTTTGTTCGATTGGTTCTCTTTATTCTTATGACTTTGACTGCATAGTGTTTTCTTTAAAACCTATATGGGAAG
The DNA here is from genome assembly GCA_018326385.1 of Flaveria bidentis. Taxonomy (NCBI): domain Eukaryota; kingdom Viridiplantae; phylum Streptophyta; class Magnoliopsida; order Asterales; family Asteraceae; genus Flaveria; species Flaveria bidentis. Next base: position 26,666 of record BJCM01111049.1, on the reverse strand, counting down.
GGTTGTTTCCCACACAACTGAAAACTTAAATTTTGACATTGATTGGATATTTTGTGAGTTACTTACAAATTATTTATGATACATTATCATTTTGGTTATTGTAGATACATGATGTTCCTAGTTTATGTGCTCAAATGTAAAAGTCTTTCATGTGTTACACATGTGTAATGAAATGATTCAATGAAATATAATATGTGTTTGAAGTTTATTTATGTTTAATTATTTCATATTATTATTGTGTTAAGTATAATTTATATGTATGAACTTCTTATATAGGTTTGAGGTTCTTGTTCATAGTTCTTAGTAAATAATGATTAAGAAATGTGTTCAACCTAGTCGGGTGAGTATTCATGCTAATGGACCATACTTATGGACCATACACATTAATATATCATGCTTATGGACTAGTCACAATACTGAACCAGGAGACTGAATCCGTCGTATGATTGAGACATAAGATTGACTCAGTCGCACGACTGAACCTTCAGTCGTGCGTATGACTCAATCGCATGATTCAGTCACATGACTGAACCATGCTAATGGTTCAGTCGTACAAATGGAAACTACAAACTTACAAATACCACTTAATTCATGAAAAAATAGAACACTTGAAAAACCTAAAGAGAGATTTCGTATATTCACAAACCCTAGCCGTCCAGAATGTCCAAGACAGCCAATCCAACTTCAAAGTTCGTTCTTGATCGATCCTTACTCATTCTTAACGTTTAGTTCATTCTTATATCGATCGGGTTATCGTTCTCACTGATTGGATCGCCAATCAAATAGGATTCCGCACTATTTGATCTGGTTTCACGTAGAATCTGTTAGTATTCCGTACGTACACGGTCCTGACAGTTATAAATGTTGTGGTTGTGACTGTATATTATTTCTTATTATTTACTATACTTCAATAGGATTAATATGTTAGATGTTACTCATTATGGTATATGTGAATGTAAAGTGAAAAATGGACGGCAGAGGCAGAGGACGTGGACGTGGCCGAGGGCGTGACGGTGGATGTGGCGCCGGCAACGTGAACATGACCCCAGCTAAACTAGTAGCGCTAATAAACCAACATGTGCAAGGAACATTGAACACACAGCCTGCATAGTTTAGAGGTAAACGATGACACTAGTCATCATTTACATGAATATTCCGTTAGGTGCTTTCCTTTATCCTGACACGTGAATACAGGACCGCCTGGATGCACGTACAAAGCATTCATGAACTGTAAGCCACATACCTACGGCGGAGCCGAGGGAGCTGTAGGGCTGGTAAGATGGTTTGAGAAGACTGAGTTAGTCTTCGCCAAATGCAACGGCCCAGTGCCGGATCAGGTGAAGTACGCTACAGGAACACTGGAAGGTGCAACACTCATGTGGTGGAATGCGCTAGTACAGATGCTTGGCTAGGTAATGGCTAATGCGCTTCCGTGGGAGGAATTCAAGACGATGATGACCGACGAATACTATCCCCGTGATGAAGTTCAAAAGCTGGAAGCTGAGTTCTGGCAATTGAAGATGGATGGATCCAACATCGAGGCCTACGCTACTAGGTCACATGAGCTAGCTACACTTTGTCCTAGTATGGTTATCCCGCTGAGCCGACGGATTGAGCTATACTTGCGTGGTTTAGTTCCGGAGATTCAAAGTATGGTGACTACTACAAATCTCCCTACTATTAAACAGGTGATTCGACTGGCTCCCATTCTCACTAACCAAGCTGTGGAGCAAGGGAAGTTACCCAAGCGGGGCGCTGTGGCAAGCGTGCCTGACAACAAACATAAGTGGGAAAATAATGCTAGCAAGGGATCATCATCTGGCAATCAACCTCAACAACATTAACCTCAACAACAATATCAACATAGACGGTTTGATAGAAATCGCAACTTTAACCAATCATCTTCATCATCTCAAGGACCAAGTGGACACGTGGGAAAAAATCCGAGGTGCAATCGGTGCAACTACCACCATACTGGCAGGTGTGATAGTTTCCGATGCCAACATTGTGGGAAGGTGGGACAAGTGATAAAGGATTGTCGTGGAGAAATGATGAAGAAACCTCAACATCCTTAGCAGCCTCAACAACCCAATGAAACACCAAAAGGTTGCTTTGAGTGTGTAAAGGAAGGGCACTTCAAGAAAAATTATCCTCAACTGAAAAGAAATGGGAATGGCAACAGAAATGGTGGCAATAACAACAATGGTGGTAATGGTGACAACAATGGAGGCAAAAATGGTGGAGCCAAAGGGAGAGCCTTTGTCATGGGGTCAGGTGAAGCTCTAAACGATCCTACTACTGTTACTGGTAAATTTCCTGTTAATGGTCATTATGCTTCTGTACTGTTTGACACTAAAGCCGATAGGAGTTTTATCTCTACTAAGTTTTGTAGCCTCTTAAGTGATATGCCCTCTGTCTTGGAGTTTAAGTATGTTGTAGAGTTGGCTGATGGTAAGCAAATCTCTGTTACTCATATCTTTAAGAATTGCAAGATAGAACTCGCTGGTCAAACCTTTGACATTGACCTTATGCTCGTTACTCTTGGAAGCTTTGATGTGGTCGTAGGCATGGATTGGCTATCACAGAAGCAGGCCGAGGTAATTTTTCATGAGAAGGTCATTCGTATTCCCATGGTAGATAGGGAAATGCTTTCGGTTAAGGGTGAGAAGAGTGGTGTTGTGATAGGAATCATATCGTTCACGAAGGCTCAAAAGTGGTTACGCAAGGGTCACTTGGCCATATTAGCACTCGTCTCTAACCAGCAACAAGAGGAAAAGAAGATAAAAGACATTTTGGTGGTACGTGACTTTCCGGAGGTGTTTCCAGAGGATTTTCCTGGACTACCACCTTATCGCCAAGTCGAGTTTTAGATCGATTTGACTCCCGGAGTTGCCCCGATTGCGAGAGCACCTTACAGGTTAGCACTAAACGAACTGCAGGAATTATCTACGCAACTCCAGAAGTTGTTGGATAAAGGGTTTATTCGACCGAGCTCATCACCATGAGGAGCACCTGTTCTCTTTGTTAAGAAGAAAGATGGTACATTCTGGATGTGCGTCAACTACAAAGATTTGAACAAGGTCACGGTCAAGAACCGATACCCTTTACCTCGTATCAACGATCTATTTGGTCAGCTTCAGGGATCAAGCTATTATTCGAAGATTGACTTGAGATCTGCTTATCATCAACTTAAAGTCCGAGAATAAGACATCTCTAAAACTATGTTCTGTACTCGTTATGGTAATTACGAGTTCTTGGTCATGCCTTTTAGGTTGACAAATGCACCAGTAGTGTTCATGGATCTCATGAACCGTGTGTGCAAACCCTACCTTGATCAGTTTGTTATCGTATTTATTGATGACATATTGATTTATTCTAGGACCAAGGAGGAACATGAGGAACACCTATGATTAATCTTGGAGCTGCTTAGAAAGGAATAGTTGTACGCCAAATTTTCTAAGTGTGACTTCTAGATTTGTGAGGCGCAATTTTTGGGTCACATTGTTAACGAAAAGGGAATATATGTGGATCCTGTAAAGATTGAGGTGATAAGGAACTGGTCAGTACCCAAGACGCCTAGTGAAATAAGGTAATTTCTTGGTCTGGCAGGATACTATCGGCGTTTCATTGAGGGATTCCCAAAGATCGCTCAACCTCTCACAGCTTTGACCCATAAAGGAGCAACCTATAAACGGGGTGAGAGTCAGGAAGCTGCTTTTCAGTTGTTGAAGCAGAAACTTTGTAGTGCACCGATATTAGCGTTACCTGAAGGAAGTGAGGATTTTGTGGTTTACTGTGATGCTTCTATCCAAGGACTTGGTTGTGTCCTGATGCAACGTGACAAAGTAATAGCTTATGACTTGCGACAACTGAAGGTGCATGAAAAGAACTACACTACTCATGACTTGGAGTTAGGAGCAGTGGTCTTTGCCTTGAAGATCTAGTGACACTACTTGTACGGTACCAAGTGCACACTTTACACTGATCACAAGAGTCTTCAACATATCTTTTAGCAGAAAGATCTTAACATGAGGCAACGATGCTGGGTGGAATTATTAAACGATTATGACTTTGCCAATAAATACCACCCGGGAAAGGCGAATGTAGTCTCCGATGCCTTGAGTAGAAAGGAAACCTCTAAACTCTGACGAGTGCGTGCCCTACAATTGATGATTAGCACTCACTTGCCCAAACAAATTAGGGAAGCCCAGACGGAAGCCTTGAAAGGTAAGAACGTTAGATCCGAATCTTTACGCGGGATGGATAAATAGTTAGAAGTCAAATCCGATGGAATACGATATTTCATGGATAGACTTTGGGTACCTTTATATGGGAATCAAAGAGACTTGGTTATGAGTGAAGCACACAAGTCTAAGTATTCCATACATTCCGGCTCTGACAAAATGTACCATGACCTGAAAGTGCACTACTAGTGGCCTAACATGAAGGCAGATGTAGCTACATACGTGAGCAAATGCCTAACATGTTCTAAGGTTAAAGTGGAATATCGGAAACCATCTGGGTTACTGCAACAACCTGAAATCCCCTTGTAGAAGTGGGAACAAATCTCCATGGACTTCATTACTAAGTTGCCTAGGACTCCTAGTGGTTGTGACACGATATGGGTAAGCGTGGATCGACTCACCAAGTCAGCTCACTTCTTGGCGATCTTGGAGACTGATAAAATGGATAGGTTAACGCGAATTTACTTGAAGGAAGTAGTGTCGAGGCATGGCGTGCCGATCTCAATTATTTCTGATCGTGATGCTCGTTTTACATCCCATTTCTGGAAATTGTTACAGAAATATTTGGGCACGCGTCTAGATATGAGCACTGCCTACCATCCACAAACTGATGGTCAGAGTGAACGTACCATTCAAACTTTGGAAGATATGTTGCGTGCTTGTGTGATCGACTTTGGGAATAATTGGGAAGCTCATTTACCGTTGGTTGAGTTTTCTTACAATAATAGTTATCATACTAGCATCAAGGCAGCATCATTTGAGGCATTATATGGGCGAAAGTGTAGATCACTAGTTTTTTGGGCGGAAGTTGGTGATAATCAATTGACTGGTCCTGAATTGGTACATGAGACCACAGAAAAGATAGTGCAGATACGAAACCGCATGGCTGCGGCGCGAGACAAACAGAAGAGTTACGCAGAAAAATGAGGAAAACCTTTGGAGTATCAAATCAGTGACAAAGTCTTGTTAAAAGTTTCACCGTGGAAGGGTGTAATTCGGTTTGGCAAGAGATGCAAGCTTAATCCAAGATATGTTGGACCATTTGAGATTCTGGAAAGAATAGGTCCGATGGCATATTGACTGGACTTGCCTGAATCACTGAGTGGCGTTCACAATGTATTTCACATCTCAAATTTGAAGAAGTGCCTATCTGATGAGACATTAATTGTACCACTTGAGGAAGTACAAGTAGATGATCAATTACGCTTTGTGGAAGAGCCTAATGAAGTAATGGATCGTGTGGTCAAGACTCTTAAGCAAAACAAGATACCTACAGTCAAAGTTTGTTGGAACTCAAAATGTGGACCAAAATTCATGTGGGACGCGAGGATCAGATGAAGCTCAAGTATCCTCATCTATTCGAAACGACGACAACAGCCCGAGGAAGGTACTGATTAAATTTCGGGATAAAATTTCTTTCAACATGGGGATGATGTGATAACTCACTCGATTTCGTTATGCAAATGCAGTAAACCAGGGATGTAACACAACCATGTAACATAATTTTCGGGATGAAAATTCTTTCAACATGGGGATAATGTGACATCCGGTAAATTTCCGTTACCAAACTCCGTTAGTTCCGTTAAGTCTTGCATACACGTGTCGTGAGCACACACTAGTTGTCGTTGAAAGTTGGTGACTTAATAATAATAATCTATGATAAAAAAATAATAATTTAATTAATAATGTTGATTATTTTTGGTTCATGGTTTTATAGAATTTTAAATGTTTGTCTTATAAATTTTACGCGACAACGTGACAACGTGTAATATATATTTCGTGTGTTGTGATTTGTTGTAAATGTTTACGATTATTATTATTGGTTAATAATACTTGTGCTTGGTAGTTAAAAACTATTTGTAAGTATTAGAAAGATTAGTTTTTATAAAGTATGATTAAAGGGGTTATTTTGTAAATACCTTTTTACCAAATATTACCAAAATTAACCCAACCCTAAACCCCTAATCCCCATTTTCGGCCGCAAACACTCCAAGAATCCTCAACCTTTGTGAATTTAACCAAAAACAAACACAAACAATCTATTTTGATCAATTATGCAAGAAATCTAGGGTTTGATCATCTAGTTCATACATTGCCATAAGAGGAAACTTTTTGTTCTTGGAATTCATGATTTGATGATGCTAAGATGTTAGATGTGATGCTTAGATGTTAGTTTAAATGAATTGTACAAGAAAATCCATGAAATTTTGATATTGATCATGACTTGCTAAAAGTAGAAACTTTTGTGTATGATGTTTGGGAATATGTATGTTTTGGAGGTGATTAGCATGTTAGAATGAATGCTATGAACTTGATTAGGTATATAATTGTTGAAATTATAGTTGAATTGGATGCTAGAGCATTTTTGGGCATTACTTTCCCAAAAGGGAAACTTTATTTTGGTAGAACTTTGGATATGATGATTTGGACATGCTTATGATGTTAAGATCATATTAGAATGATTGTGGATGATTTTTGTTGTGTTAGAATATGTAAATGAGTTGTATGGATGCTTGGTTGATCATGTATGAGGTCACACCCTCAAAATCCACGCACAAAGTTTTACCACGAGGCGTGTGAACAAACCAGGATCACAATCACTAGTTACTCAGAACGTCACTATATGCCACATTCAAAATAAAACCAACCAAAAGTCAAAAGTTTAAAAACCATGCGGAAGCGTTTTGCAAAATAAGACAAACCCAAAGTAAATGAATGCATAATATGGCAAACACATGCCATCTTAATGTTTAAAACCCATATATAAAAGATAAACAATTTGTCTATGAAATAAAGCCTTAGGATGCATGCTGGACCCGTGTTGTGCTCCTAATGGCAAGCTGAGTTAACGACCTGAGAATAGCATACTAAAAATGTCAACACAGTGGTTGGTGAGTTCAAAAGTTTGCGTTTAACATAAATATTAACAGTTGTATAACATAAGAAGTGTATTGAATAAGATAGCTAATCTATATTCATAAGTAATAACCATAGTGATTTCGTGATCGAAGATGACTGTGTTGCGTTGTTGCCTCCCATCACGAGTTACCAGGTCGTGACGATGTTTGTGTTTAGGACAATATTGCACCCGTTTAACCTCGAGTCGCACAGGTGGGGCTCTTCGCACCCAGTAGTACTACCCAAAATTTCCCGCTAGTTACCATTATTAACGATCCGAAAGTGTGAGGACTTTTCAAGGTATTAAGCACTATGTTAATACATACACAACTTATAATAATAAAATAGCATTTGAGTATAAGTATGTTACCTCCCCCAGAAGAGAGTTTATAAAATAAAGTGGCATGAACTCACCTGGTGTGTAATGATAGTTAATAAAGAGACTCGTGATAGATGCAAAGACAACCCTTCAAAGGTTACCTAGAACACACAAGTAGATAAGTACTTGTACACATAGAACCTCAATAATCCTAGGTTAATCTAGTTGACCCGTTTGACCCGTTGGTGACATATTAGTTGAAATATAGTTTAATCATATATGATAACTTAACATACAAGAGTATCATGCAATTTCTCCATGTATATCACATTAACAACCTAGGTTCTATCTAAGTCATCATGCCACATTAGATCATCATACACTTATGCAAATCTCAACAATCACTATGCTTAATATATATATATATATATATATATATATCACACAATAAATAATTCATACGCGAAAACTAATCATGCACCACATGCCATGTGAAGCTACTCACGACTTCAAATCCTAAACCCTGCCAATCCTACTAAGTAGGGGCCTCAGATTCGCACGCGTGTATGAAAATCATAATCACATTCATTCATTTAGTTCATTTCAAATCAACATACACATTGACCATCAGTTTCAATCCCAAACATGATCTCCTAATCACTAACCATAATCCATTCTCATGTATGATCAATAAAACCTATACTTCCTACATGATCAACCAAACATCCATAAAAACTCAATTACACATTCTATCTCAACAAACATCATCCACAATCATTCTAACATGATCTTAATATCACAAGCATGCCCAATTCATCACATCCAAAGTTCTACAAAAATAAAGTTTCCCTTTTGGTAAAGTAACACCCAAAAGTGTTCTAGCATACAATCCAATGATAATTACATCAATATTATACCTAATCAAGTTTATAATATTCATTCTAACATCTTAATCATCTCCAAAACATCCAAATTCCCAAACATCATACTAAAAAGTTTCTACTTTTAGTAAGTCATGATCAACATCTCAATTTCATGGATTTTCTTGCACAATTCAACTAAACTAACATCTAAGCATTACATCTAACATCTTAGCATCATCTAATCATGAATTCCAAGAGCAAAAAGATTCCTCTTATGGCAATGTATAAACTAGATGATCAAACCCTAGATTTCTCGCATAATCAACATCATTCAACATTCATACAACCTAAATAACATCATATTAACATCTAACAATCATCAATTTAATATAATCATCATAAATTTCGTAATTAGAGTTCATCAAGAACAATAAACATGAACAACTAATCAAAACCAACCTTTAGATGTGTTTAGATGATGATTATCACTTGAAATCAACTTGTAATACTTGAAACAACTTGGAATTCGACTTGTGTTCTTGTTCTTGGATCAAAATCGCAATGTGGGAGGGTGGGGAGAGGGGTTTCGGCCGCAAATGGGGTTTGGGGGCTAGGGTTGGGTTAATTTTGGTAAGTTTTAGTTAAAAAGGTATTTATAAAATAACCCCTTTAATTATATTTTATAAAAACTAATCTTTCTAATACTTTTTAAATAGTTTTTAACTACTAAACACAAGTATTATTAACCAATAATAATGATCCTAAACATTTATAATGAGTCACATAACACATAGAATATATATAACACGTTTTCACGTTATCACGTAGAATTTATAAAATAAACATTTAAAATTCTATAAATTCCTGAACCACATAATCACAACTTATAATCAACATTATTAATTTGATTATTATTGTTTATCATAGATTATTATTATTAAGTCACCAACGTTCAACAACAACTAGTGTGTGCCCACGACACGTGTATGCAAGACCTAATGGGACTAACGGAGTTTGGCAACGTAAAATTACCGGATGTCACATTATCCCCATGTTGAAAGAATTTTCGTCCCGAAAATTGCGTTACATGGTTGTGCTACATCCCTGGTTTACTACATTGGCATAACAAAATCGAGTGAGTTGTCACAATACTATCTTTGTTGGATACTCTTATAGTTCTAAAGCTTATAGAGTATACAACATCAAGAATTAACAATTTGAGGAGTTATCCAATATAGTTGTAAATGAGCACACTCTTTGTGTTAGGGGGAATGGCCTTGATCATATCTTTGATTTAGAATTGTTTCCAAACTATTTTAAACTATTTTGTGAGAATGTTTCAGTTGGAACAAACGCTCAAAATGATGCTGCTGCTGCTGCTGTTGATGCTGATCAACTGTTTGAGCTATTCAGACCTCTTCCAAGTTCTCCAAGAACTGCAACAAATCAAGCTTCTACTATTTACAAATCTGATAGTGTAACTATATCAAGAAATAGTGAAGCTTCAACCAGTGAATCACCTGTTGATCCTCATAACTCATCAGTATTAGACAATATTATTAGGGTTACTAGTATGAGCCCACGGGCCCAATTAGGTTTCAGGGTTTGCATTATATTCTCTATATATTGTAACCAAACCTATCAATAATATTCAATAAAGCATTCTTTTACCATCTTACATGGTATCAGAGCCTTAGGGTTCTGTGCACCACCACAAAAACATACAAACCCTAGCCGCCACCACCGAGTTCAAACCCTAGACAGGGCGGTGTGCCGCCAACGCCGCTGCCCTGTCCCACCTTCGCCTTCTGTTTCGGTTCTTATCTATTTTCTAGTTTATGTTTAATAAAACTTCGTTATCGGTTGATGATTCAAACCTATTACTCATATCCATTCTCTTGGTTCGTTCGCATCCTTTCTCTTGGTTTTGTTTCTGGATTATGGCTTCTAATTTACAGCGGTCACCATGTTTTCTTTGTTCTTTTTATTTGGTTTGTTATCGGAGTTTTAGCCGCATCAAGGACCACGGTCCACGGCCACCGATCTCAAACTACGATTTGATTAAATATTTCTATTATTTTTAGATCTACGGATCCAAGAGACCGCCACCTGACCACGGACACCGGTCTTGCTTTCTTTCTTTTTTATATCTACTTATGTCATCTCTTGATCTATGGATCCAAGAAAGTGTCGCTTGCTAGCCTTGAGACATCGCCAATGACTACGGTCGCCAGGTCTCAACCTTTTATTCCAAGAATCAAAAACCATGAAGTATCAAACAAATAATGGATTGCACAATCTACCAAAATATGAATGACAACATCAAGCACAATATTGTTTGTTAGCAATAGTTTGGATAGTCAAGTCAATCGAAGCATGTTTATCTTATTATTGTTTTATGTTTTTTTTTGTTTCCCAGTCCTAGCGTCAAGTCACTTCCGCTACGACTGCGGGGGAGCATTAGACAATATTATTAGGGTTACTAGTATGAGCCCACGGGCCCAATTAGGTTTTAGGGTTTGCATTATATTCTCTATATATTGTAACCAAACCTATCAATAATATTCAATTAAGTCTTTTACCATCTTACAATCAGGTGATCCAACATAACACCAGGCAGAAGTAAGTAGTATTATGAAGGAACATGCAACTGTTAATACTGATTCACAACCAACAATTGATGATGTTTCTCATTCATTCAATCAGTCCTCATTGAATGATTTTGAAACAACAGTTGGACAATGTGTTCAAGTTCCTGAGCAGAATATGTCCAATCTAGATCTATCTCTGCAACTAAAAGTGATTTCTCGTCTTAAGATTCACAACACTCATCCAACTGAGAACATCATAGGGGATGTCTCTGAAGATGTGAGAACAAGAGGGCAGACTCATCATGGGAATGTCTGCTTGTACTCATGCTTTTTATCCCAAATGGAACCGAAAAAGGTGGAAGATGCCTTGAAAGATAGTAGTTGGGTTGAATCGATGCAAGAGGAACTGCTTCAATTCATAAGACGGAAGGTTTGGAACCTATGTTCGCTACCATCTGGTCAAATACTTATAGGCACTAAATGGGTTTTTAGAAACAAGAGAGATGATAGAGGCTTGATTATCAAGAACAAGGCAAGACTGGTGGTTCAAGGATACACCCAAGAGGAAGGAATCGATTATACTGATATCTTTGCACCTATTGCAAGACTTAAGGTAGTTAGGATCTTCCTTGCTTATGCTGCATCCAAGAATTTTACTGTCTACCAGCTTGATGTCAAGTGTGTCTTTTTATATGGGGATATAGATAGGAAAGTTTACGTGTGCCAACCTTCAGGATTTGAAAACCCATAGCACCCCGACTATATGTGCAAATTGGATAAAGCTCTATATGGGCTGCACCAACCACCTAGGCTGTGGTATGAGACTCTATCTCAGTTTCTTCTGAAGAATGGTTATACTAGAGGTACCATTGACAAGACTCTCTTCATTAGAAAGTCTGGAAAGAACATTTTGCTTGTTCAAGTTTACGTTGATGACATCATATTTGGTTCTTCAAATGACTAAATGTGTAAGGACTTTGAAAGCATTATGAAGAAGTTTGAGATGATTTCCATAGGAAAAATGGACTTTTTCCTTGGAATTCAGGTAAAGCAAATGAAGGAAGGGTTCTTTATCAATCAATCCAAGTATGTCAATGACATCTTAGAGAGATTTGAGATGAAGGATTATAAGCCAGCCAAGACACCCATATCCAAAAACCATAATCTTTGTCCTGACTTTGAGGGGGAGGATACTGATCAACATCAGTATAAGGCAATTATTGGTTCTCTGATGTATCTCACAGCCAGCAGACCTGATATCATGTTTGCCACTTGCATCTGTGCAAGATATCAGGTTGCTCCAAAGGTGTCTCACCTAGCTGCTGCGAAGAGAATACTCAGATACCTCAAAAGAGCACGTAAACTAGGTCTCTGGTATCTAAGAAATAGTGATTTCAATCTCTATGGTTACTCTGACAGTGACTATGGTGGCTGCAATATTGACAAGAAATCAACATCAGGAGGATGTCAATTTCTTGGTGGAAGGATCATCTCATGGCAATGTAAGAAGCAATCCTGTGTATCTACATCAACTGCTGAAGCTGAATACATTGCTGCCGGAAGTTGCTGTGTTTAGCTGTTGTGGATTCATAATCAGATGTTAGACTATGGATTCAACTTTATGAGCACTCCTATCCATATTGACAACAACAATGCTATCTCCATCACTGAAAATCCGGTGAAGCACTCCAAGACAAAGCATATTGATATCAGGTACCATTTCATTAGAGATATTCATGAGAAAAATCTGATCAAGCTAATCAAAGTTGACTCAAATGAACAATATTCACCAAAGCTTTTGATGAACAAAGACTTAAGTATCTTAAGTATCTCATAACGGCTATTGGAATAATAAACATTGATTAGACTACCTCTTTTGAAAACCTTTTAATGTGTAATGTTTTATGTCAATACAATACAATCTAAGCCCTGTTACAAAAGATTTCTCTGAAATTTTCTAAGTATTAATTTCTTCTAAAGAGAAATTAATCCTCGGAAGTTATTTTCATATCTTCCGAAGCAAAATTTTCAAGGATAATTTTTATTCTCGGAAGAAGCGATTGATTTCATATCAGATCTACTTCCAAAACTTACAAAACCTCTCCATTTGGAAAGCAATCTTTACCTTTGGAAGCAAAGATTTTGCTTCGGAAGTAAGAATTTCCTTCGGAAGACAAATTACCTTCGTAAATGTTTTATATTCGGAAGAGAGATTTTACTGTGTAACGGAAATCTCTTGGGCCCCACACTGTAAAAAGCAAAGATTTTGTTAATAATGTCGGATTATTTAACTGAATTAAACCTTACCGCCACTATCATTTCATCCGCTAAAACATCACATCACCTTATCCTAACCTCCATTACCGCCATTCCACCCTCTTTTAAATAATCCCGACTATTCACTTTCATCTTCTTACTTCAATTTTACTGCCCTAAAAGTTTTCTTCACTCTAACTTTACCTAAGCTCAAATTCATCCTCATTCACCTTTCTCAAATGACACTCAACCCTCAGCACAACCAAGTCGCACTTCTTGATTCTTCAAGAGATGCTGAATTCTCTGAAATCATCTCCTTTCTAACCCAATCATCTTATTACACAACCTTAACTGTTAATCTCACTGTTTACTCCAATCAAATGGTTGAATTTTGGGATAATAGTCAGGTTGAAACCCTAAATGGGGTTCGTGTGATACTTAGTCAATGACAAGCCTTCCAAATACACCATCGTTTACATTTAAGTTCACAGATATTTAATGCCTACTTTGGATCACTATTTCAGGTCTTTTACTACTCTTAAGCTTGATACATGAGCAAGACATTATGTTGCTTAAGCTTTGTTTACTGCGGTTGTAGGAGCAGGCTGGTTGTTAGTGGCGGCGGGTGTTGGACTGTTTGAGAGGTTGAGTTTGTGGGCTGGAAGGAGGGGTAACTACTGGTTGTTGTGGCCTGAATTGAGTGGTAGGTACTGGTTGGTGTGGGCTTCAATTAGGCGAGGAAGGGGCTGCTGATGGTCCTTTTGTTGATGTGGAAGGTGTCCATAGTCCATACATAAGGATGGACATCAGAACCAAGAAGTTGGAGGTAGTAGGAGAATATTTTTGAACTTGAGAAAAAGGGTAAATTGTTTCATCTAAAGTGACATGTAGGGAGATTATAAATTTTTCGTATAGACAGGTCGTAGCACTTGTACCCTTAATGATTAGAAGGGTAATCTAGAAAGAAACAAGGTGTGGAATGGTGATCAAGTTTATGGATCCTGGTGGAAGGGAAGAGCAGGTAGCATAAGCATCCAAACACACGTTACCACGTAGGTTTGTCTAAGGAGAACGATTGTATAGTGTTCGGGTTGGGGTGAGTGCATTTATTAGTTTGGAAGGTGGATATTATGCAAATAAGTGGCATGTTGTAGGGCATGGTGCCAGAAATGGTTGGGAGTGGAGGAATGATTGAGAATTGCACGAATGATGTTGTTAAAACAACATATTTTGTGTTAGGCCTTCCTATTTTAGGAAGAAGTATAAGGGAAAGAAATACATAAAATAAGTTTGTTTTGTTAGCAGAATTGCACGAATGATGTTGTTAAAACAACATATTTTGTGTTAGGCCTTCCTATTTTAGAAGAAATATAAGGGCAAGAAATACATAAAATAACTCTGTTTTGTTGGCAGAATTGTTGAATGGAGCATTATCGTATTCTTTTCCAGTTGTCAAGTATAATTGATTTTATGTTATGATTAAATTGAGTTTTGATCAAAGGAAAGAATCGAAGAAAGGTGGAAAAGACTCTAGGTTTATGTGTAAGGGGAAATGTCCATAGGAATTTTTTTTTGTCATCTAAAAATAGGACATAACATGGATGTCCACTCAAACTTAAAACCGATATTGTCTAAAGATCATGATCAACTATGTCAAATAGTAACAAATTTTAAGTAGTAGAAGCATGACAAGACAATTTAATATGTTTTCCAATCACACAAGAACAAACTTTAGAAGGTTTAACATTGGAATCAACAAAAAACAAATTGTTTTTCAAAGTAGACAACAAATGATTTCGGAAAACCGACACGATGGTGTAAATGATCTTTGGTGATAGTAGCATAAGTTATATATATAGAACGAACTTGTAAATTAAATGTTGGTTGTACCATCATGATTCGCTCTCTTGTCTCTCACCCATTCTAGTAATGTTGGTTTTACTGCCTTTACCTTAAAAGTCGCATGCCTACATCTGTCATTCATGGTGAAACTTTGTTTTATGTCTTGTTTCCTAAAGGAATTCTCTTTACTCTCATACCAAAACTAATATGTTTTTCGATCACACAAGAAGAATAAACTTTAGAAGGTTTAATATTGGAAGCAACAAAATACAAATTGCTTTTCAAAGTAGTCAAAGCGAATGTGTCTAGATGAATGAGACGATGGTTTCGTAGATATTTGGCAATAGTAGCAAAAGTTATATATATAGAACAAAGTTGTAAATTAGACGTTTCTTGCACCATCATGATTCACTCTTATGTCCCCCACTGATTCTAGTGATGCTAGTTTTACTACCTCTACCTTACTAAGTCATATGCCCTCATTTGTCATTAATGGTCAAATCCTGCTTTTTGTCTTGTTTCCTAAAGGAAGTCTCTTTCCACTCACACTAAAACTTTTAGATGTGTGGTATATGTTCATGATCATCTTTTAAATGTTACCAAACTTGAACCTTGAGCCATTAGTTGTGTCTTTATTAGTTACTCTTGCACCCAAATAGGGTGTCTGTGCTATGATCCTTTTCCTCACACGTCCTTTACTAGTGGTAACCTTTCATGAGTCATGTCTTTTCTTTGAGTCTTCAGTTCTAACTAGTTTGATCTTATTCTTCTTATACCTGATTCTCCCATCATTCCTACCATTCTTGTGTCCTTTGGTCCATTTGCCCCTGCAGTCTCCGACACCACAAATCATGATTTTGCTACAACAAGCCGATAGAGGCCTTAACATATCTTTTCACATATGCTCGTCAACATAAGTGCAAGGAAACATATATGATTGATTCACAATTAGAACATGAGTGTGTTATGTCTCGGTTTAACCTTCTCTAATCAAGTGTGATACACCTCTGCCAAATGCTACCTACAATACATTGTTTAGATACTACCCTACTATTCTTTATACACCTTTACTAGATTCTATCCATGGTACACCACTACACCATGTGCACACATTTACAACCCACTCTTGGTGTAGTGTGCGTAGGATATCCTAATATAACCTATGCTTTTTACAAGGAGCCTCAACATTACACCCATTACCTTATTCAAGATTACATGCTTGTTGTCACATATCTACCACCCTTGATTCCTACCTAGTTTGAGGACGGCTCGTGCTCATCTAGGGTGGCAAGAGGCTATGGAAGACAATATAGGTACCCTTTGGGTAAATCACACATGGGATCTTAAAATGCTTCCTCATGGTAAGAACATGGTTGGTTGTCACTAGGTTTTCACTTTCATACTCAACTCTGATGATTTTTTGTAGTCTGACCAGTTGCTAAGGTTATTTTCGGACACAAATCTGTTAGCATGACACAAAGTTTAACATGTTTAGGTTTGAGTTAGACGGGTTTGGTGTTACATATAGGTCGACACCTTTATGACATAATTAATCGCGTCGAAACATTTCTTAACTCGCCAAAGCCATTTATGAGATGTTTAAACCTATTTATAAAACTTTAAAGTTTTTATAAAATAGTTAAATATATAATTAGTTTAATTCTATGGGTTTTTGTTTCGAATATGTTACACATTGTTCATGACTTCTATTCTTATGGATTGTAATATTTGGTTATTTCTGTATTTTATCTTGTTATTTATTAATTGTGTTAAATGGATTGTTTGTGTGCTGTGGTCTATTCGAGTAGGTAATATTAATCGTGTTAGATGATTCGTGTTATTTAACACGTTTGAAAAAATTATATGATTAGTTATTCGGTTAGCATTCGTGTTTAGTATTTATGTTAATCGTGTCATGTCAATAGACCCGTTTAACGCGTTTAGACCTGTCTTGCCAACCCTATTCTCAGGCATATGGTATTGATTATAACGAGACTTCCTTTGTGGTTGTGAAAATATCATTTGTATGCATTTGTATTGCTTTCGCCACCGTTAATCATTTGTTGTTTCACCGGCCTAATGTCAAGAATATCTTTTTAATGGTGTTCTTGATGAGGAGGTATATGTGAAGCAGCCACCCTGGTCACTATCGAGGATTTAGCCTCGAAAGCATGCAGAATACACATTTCTCTAAGTGGGCTTAGGTAGGTCCTAGGGTATGGTTTGGTCTTGGTCGATTTATTTATGTTATGAAGGAGTTTTGTGATGGTTTGTAGCGCATATATTCATTTTTCCGACGCCATCACAAATAGAAGATTGTTGTATTGTTTGGATGGACATCATTATTAGAGGTGATGATGAGGTCAGGATTATCGAGCTTAAACAGTTTCTTTAGTGTTAGCTTCAAATCAGCGACTTAGGTGGACTTTGATACATTCTTGGCATAAAACTATCTCAATCTCCATAAGGAATACTTACTTCACAGGGAAAGTATGTCTTTGATATGTTTTCTGAGTGCGGATTATTAGCCTACAAATCTATTGGTAGCCCAATGCTTCCTAGTGGGAAGCTCCTTCTAGAGAATGAGAGTTTAACGATGGATCCTAAATAATATAAACAGTTAGTTGAGTAATCTAACTATTCGATATTACTCGACAAGACATTGCATTTGTTGTAGTATTCTGAGTCGGTTCATGGTCACCATATACCAGACAATGGGATAATTCTCTTAATGTATTGAGGTATCTTAAGACCACACCAAGTCTAGGGATCTTGTATTCATATCATGGTCATTGTCGTGTGGGTGCTTTTCTAGAGGGAGATAGACGTATATCATATCAGGCTTTTCAGATGTAGAATAGACTAGGCATCCTTCTTCATGACAATCTACTTCCAGGCATTGTGTTTATTAGAGGAAATCTTATTCTTGAAAGAGTAAAAAGCAACACATGGTATCCGAGTCAAAGTATCCATGGCAGATCTCACATTAGAGATGATATGGGTTCATCGTCTTCACAGAGAGCTTGCGGTTGTTTTTGACGACTTGATGCTGTTATATTGTGATAGTTAATGAACAATATATATAACCAAGAATCAAGCATTTCATAAGGGGATGAAATATATAGAGGTTGACTATCATCTAATTAAGGATCGGTTACCAACGCTCCAACCATTCAGCCGATTCACATTCACATCAAGACGGACTTTCAGCTTGATGATATCCCCACTAAACCTCTACACAAAACAAATATAAATTTTATTTGTAATAAGTTAGGTTTGATTAACATCTATGCTCCAATGTTACTTGTATAAGGTTAGATCAAATATTTTCCACACAAAACAACAATAGTAGTTCTCCATATATATTGAGTACAAGGAAATAAATCAGGAAAGAAAAATAAATCAAATACATTAATATACAATTTATCCAAATATAAACAATATTTCTAAATAATAGAAGGTGCTATCCTTTACTGTTAATAATTTGTATATATTCTATCAGTTTATTAGTTTATGGCCCATTGGCCCGCTATAGTTTTTCCTGGGGTTTCTTTTTGTATATATTGAAGGTTCCCGATAGTAGGGAATGTCAATTTCCTTCCATCGATCATCTGCCAACTATATATAAAGATTACACTTTGATCTAAGCTATGTTTTGTAACTATTTTACACTTCAATAACACAGCTACTATTATAATACAGCATATGCTAACACCCTCCACTGCAATACATCCAGATATTTTCCATTCACGTTTACAGTTATAAAAGTCATAATGATAATGATAATATAATAACAACAATAATAATGATTGGTACTGATTAGTGATTGTGTGGTTCATTACAGTAGGCTGTCCTTGATCTGCACTCAATTTAAAATAAAGTTGTTTATAACATTGGTGCAGAGGAATCAGAAATCAGCAAACTGGAAATTCCCTGAGGAGACGCATATTAAGGATTGTTTATCTCTAGAGGAAGTATCTAATCTAAACGATTCATGCAATGCGTCTTTTTCTGCCTCTGTTGGTGAAATATTTCTTCCTATTAATAGTATGCATGTTCCTGAGTTTGACGAGGAAAGAATGTTCATCAGAAGTAGAATATTCTCATCTGCTTATGGAAATCTAGCTGAGGATCTCATTTGTACTGGCTGTCAGATATGTGGTGCTCCTCTAAATTCTGATTTTGGGTATGTGTAAAGATTTGCCTTTTAGATACATGGTTGTAGAAATTGCTCGACGCTAGTTGGGCGGCATGATACCCACTAGGGATTAATAGAGATTATCGGAATTAATTGGATTTGAATTTTATGTGTTAATTTTCAAATATATACATTATTTTTCAAAATTATATATATAATTTTTCAATTTTGATTGCTTTCGACCGATGTTTGATTTTTTGCTGATTTTGACCAAAGTTGTTCAAAATTTTGTCTAATTTTAACAAGTTTTGACCTATTTTTCTCCGATTTTTGGATGATTTTGACTGTTGACCGATTAGCTTAGGTTGAATTGGTGGGTGACCGAATACTGATTAATCGCTGTTGCAGCACTGTTTAGATATATTTTTTGTTAAATGCTTATTATAATACTAAACATTATTCCTACTTTGTGAATCCAGATCGAGAATTGAACAAAAAACCGTTCCTCTCTATTGTCAAAAAAGTTCAAATCGTCTTCACACTGTAGGCTTGATATACAGACCTTTCCTGGTATGTCTACTTTCTTAATTAAGGGTGGTTTATCTAAAACGTAGCCTTACTGACTATAAAAACCTTTTCACATATCAGTTGACACATAATCAAGATTTAGTTGTTGATTAATGTTAGTAGAGATAGCAAAATAGGCAGGTCAAAAGGGTGATATCTAGAACCAAATTAGTAAACATGTTAGGTGGGAAATTTTTATGTTCTTTTCTTAAATTCCATAATTGATTAATGTTTCAAATATGATTAAGAAACTATATTGTTACGATGGTAATCTAATTTCTGAAAAAAACAGTTTACGAAGTTTTATGCATTCTGAAGACACTATGGATCCCATCCACTCCTATTGCATTCTAGCATATCTTTTTATGTTTATCAACAATGGGTTTAAGTTCAAGCCATAGCTTAAACTTCAGCTGCTTGTGCACATGGGTCCAGCTGACGCAAATACAGTGCACCGTGAAACTAGCTTAGAATTGGCCCTGAAATGAGCCTGAGTTGGATAATTTCTTTGTGCTCATATATAATACATAGTATTTACATAATGCTAATGTCAAGTACAATATCAAAAATGAATATTTTCAATTTATCATAATTTTAGTAACTTCATATAACATATATAAACATATTCACATTCATCTATAAGTATGTAAAGTATCTTATTGATCTTTATATGCAGTTATATGTATGGGATAACTCGACACATATTCCTGTTGTCATAAAAAACAAGGCTGCTGAAATCTTGTTTGGAAACATCAAGGCGGAGAGTGTTCGCGCCAGCAATAGAGAGCAAACTCGCGGTCAGTTGATAAATGAAGGCATGGAAGACCAATGTCAGCCAGGTCTAAACTTTTACTCACTCTGGTTAATTCTACTGAAAGCATTGCTGCAACCAGGTAAGAATAGTCCTTTGAAATTCATAGTAAGAGTTGATATGACCAAAAATTGGGAAAATGGGAGATTTGAAATGCTGTCTCTCTCGCTTTCTCCTGTTTTCCAGGATGCTAATTAACTATGCAAACCTTGCATTTTTTGACATCTTAATGTTAACATATATGATGGAAAATCTGACTATATCTTCTATGCGGGTTGGGTAACTGTAAAAATGAGCTCGGTCGAAAAGGGAAATTTTTTATATGGGTTCAAGTAAACTTGTCAAAATCTTTTCTTTCTCCATTTTTTGAACTTTATAGATTCTTAAATAATATTACAAAAACAATATTGTTATACAGTGATCTTAATTTTGGTAATAAAACGGTTTAGGTGGATTTAAACTATTAGAATGCTTCGGGAGACTTCTAACCCTTTTTCTTTTTAAACGTTTACCTGTTTGGCAAGTTAGAGATTAATAGCAACTCTAATCGACCTAATTTTATGTAAGAATTAAAGTTGTAACCTTCGTTGCTGTCCAACATTGACCGAATGCAAGCATACATAATTATGTATAACGTTTTGAATTCAGTTAAACTAGACATATATTCATTTTTTTTCTTATTTTTCTTATTTATTTGTTTATTTTTTGTGCATTGGTTAAATTGACGGGGTGTAGTTTTGTAATTACTTTAAAGTTACTAATAATACGAAGGGTGAAAGAGGAAATCCCTCTCCTTTGTTGACTTTTTTTCTAAATCTAGTTCCACCATTTTTCTAAAACTCAAATAACTTTTATATATATTATTACTCTAAATATAATATAATCACGATCTCGTACCATTCGTGTTGAGCTTGTTCGTCTATATTCTTTAGCTTTCCAATCATCTTATATGCCTCATCGAGTTCCAGATCTCTTTCCAAATTTGGTTTCATTGAGACCCGCATGAGACACGACACGACATGATAGATGATCACCTATGTGCCTCGGGATGGGTCTGTCAAGGACATACAACTCTTTATTTGTGTTCCATAGATTGCAAAACCAATCTAAAAGGTTGATGCCATTTAGTTTTTTCATGTCCAAATTTTAGAAGTTATAAACATAAACATTGTGTTTTGTGTGATCTACAAAATAGCAAAGTTTAAGATTTTGGTATATTTGATATATAAATCATTTAACTAATTACACATGTTCTATTAAGAAAACTTAATTAGTTAAAGCTTAACTTCCAGACCATGGTTGGTTCTGTCTAGTGAGATTTTTGGCTTTGGCCTAATTTGGGGCCTTCTGGAAAACTAATTGCATTTTGCAATGCATTTCCTAGACTTTATGAGATTTTTTGATAATTAGATGTTAAATGAGTCGCTCGACCTCTGAACCCAACCCTGACTTGTCTTGGTTCGACTGCTTTCGTTTATAGCTCTAGTTCAAGTTATTAGAACTTTGATGCTTAATTGGTGTATTTCTTTTGTCACAAAAGTAATTGTCGCACGTATTAATTGGATGAGTTGTACTTTATTAATGGTAAGTGGAACATATTTATCCAAGTTGTATTGATTTAGGTTTTTATATAGCTTAAAATTAGTACTAAGCCTCCTACGTTATAGCGGAGTATGTAAAATCATTTCACGTAGCGCCTGACACCAATAACCACCGATGCCAAAAAAGCTCATTAAAAATAAATATAAAACAAAACCAAGTGAAAAGTACACATAAAAACGTTGAATCAGGCGAAATATAAAACATATAAAAGAGTAAGTGTTGATCTAGGATCAGCGTGTTATGATGGAGCAGTAAAACGGTGGAAAAAGTAAGCGTAAAAACATTAAACCACACTTGCACATTACAACTTGTTAGCTCGTAAAATTTTGATTGAAATGTAAACCGGAAAATTAATAAAATATAAAATGTATAGGGGATTAAATTTGAAAGTAATAAAATGTTAAGGTTAAATTGTAAAATATGTTAAAGTATTGGGTTAAAATAAAATTAGTTAATAATTAAAAAAAGATATAAAAATTAGGTATAGCCAATTAAGCATATGATACAATCTTAATAAATACAAAGGTTGGTAATTAGTATCTATGGCATGTTTAATATCCATATGCCATCTCACCCTTTGTATCGGTCTACGTATTTATTACTAACTTTTACAAGTTAATGTGCCTTAGAACGGGCTCATACTCCCTGACTACATGGCCCCCCATTTTGCTCTCTATTACAAGAGGGCTTAAAAAAGAACAAGACGCCAAAATGTCAAACCACACATGCACATTACAATATGTTAATTTGTAAAATTTTGACCGAAACGTAAACCAGAAAATTAATAAAATACAAAAAAGTATAGGGGATCAAATTTAAAAGTTACAAAATATTGGGTTGAATTGTAAAAAATATAAAAGTATTGGGTTAAACTAAAAAAAGTTAAAAACTAAAAAAATAGAAAAAATGGGTACAACCATTAAGCATATGATACAACCTTAATGCATACAAAGATTGGTAATTAGTATCTATGGCATGTTTAATATCTCTCTCACCCTTTGTAATCAGCCCACACATTTATTACTAAGTTTTACAAGTCGATGTGTTTTAGAATGGGCTCATACTCCCACATAACACGACCTTCCATTTTGCTCTCTATTACAAGCGAGCTTACAAAAGCACAAGACGCAAAAACGTTAAACCACACCTGCATATTACAACATGTTAACTTGGAAATTTGTGACCAAAACGTAAACTTGAAAATTAATAAAATACAAAAAGTATAGGGTATTAATTTTGAAAGTAACAAAATGTTGGGTTAATTTGTAAAATATGTAAAAGTATTGGTTAAAATAAAAAAAGTTAATAACTAAAAATTAGAAAAACTTGGTACAACCAATTAAGCATATGATACAACCTTAATGCATAAAAAATTGGTAATTAATATCTATGACACGTTTAATATCTATATGACACATCTCTTCCTTTGTAACCAGTCCACGTATTTATTACTAAGTTTTACAAGTTGATGTGTTTTAGAACGGGCTCATACTCCCACATAACATGGCCCTCCATTTTGCTCTTTATTACAAGCGGGCTTAAAAAAGCACAAGATGCCAAAAATGTGATAGGGTCCCAAGCGAGGTGCAAAAGTGTGATGCTTTTCATACGTGAGGGATGACGTATTTAATTTATAGGATTACTAGCTTTAGTAAACATGTGTATTACATATGTTGAATAAATAAAATATTAAATATAATAAATTTATAAATTATAAAATGATATTCAAATATATAATAAAATAGTAATAAAAATTAAACATTTTGTTCTAAAACAAACCATATAAAAATGTCATTTTTAAATTTTTTCTTATTATAACTCTTAAATTTGATTTTTTTAAAAATGACTTTTTTAAAAACACCAATTTTATATTTTTTTTTTGTATTTTTAAAAAAGTTTTACGTTTTAGAAAAATTTATTTATTTAGAAATAACAATAATAAATAGATTTATTTCTTAATTTATTAAATCTAAAAAGGTTAAAGAATATTATTAATAATTAAGGTAATTATTTAATATGAGAAAGAGACAGAAAAATTTTGTTGAGAATGATTGTGGTGCTGTCACGTATCATTCCAATACATCTTTTTATTTGAGTAGGTAAATGTGTTTGTCATAGGTTTTAGGATCACCCAGTGGAGGAGCTTGAACTAAAACTTAAGGGGAGTGGGGTCGAAAGTAAACTATTTTAGAGGGATAGATTCTATATTTATTAAAAGATTTACACTACTGGACTGAAAATTTACACTATAGCAAAAAATTTACACTACTGACGATTGAAAGAGAGGGGCAGGGGCCCCCGGCCCCAAAGAAGCTTCGCCCCTGGGATCACCCATCAAAAGTTTAGCTATAAATAAGTTTTATATATGATTTAATTGACAAACAACCTATATGTACAATCTTAAAAGCTATTCATACAATATCCTAATTCACTAGCATGTAATAGTATAGAAGGTCAAGGGAAAACCTAACACTTTTGAGGATGAAATTGTAACTTAGTTGAAAGTAAAAGTGAAAACGGAAAAAAATAACACTTTGTTAGCTAAAAGTGGTTATAATGTGCCTCTCATCTAATTGAGTAGTTCTACTCATCTCTCCGCTCATTTGTCCTGCTCATCTCTCTTATCTAACCTAGAAATTACAATAATCGCTTGCAAATCTACATTTAAGCTTCTTGTATCTCTTCTATTGTTGCATGCACGCTTTGATTTCTTCTTCATTCATTTTCTTTTATTGTTTGTAACAAGAAAACACATGCCTCGCACTTGAGCAATTGTGACTAAAGCGAGCAAAGGTGGTCGCTTTTTGCCCACCTTTTGCCTATTTTAAGTAGAAGCACCAAGACTGTTGCATGAGGTCGCGATTTGAGGCATTGACGAATTTATGTAGGCCTCTTGTCAAAATGAGAAGCTAGCAAACTAGTGGTGGGAGCATTCACAATAGCCTTATATTATTATAAGTGTGTTTTTTATATTATAAGAAATGATTGTGAGTAAAAAAGATAGAATGTTACTATTTATCTATTCACCTTTATAATTTTTTATAATATTTTTTTAAAGTAATTGTAAGTGAAGGAAAAAATGCAATGATAAAGATATAAAAGTATTATTTTATTAAAAACAAGAGAGAAATTAATGATTTTAATGTAATTATAATATTATGATAGTGAACCTGATTTGAATGCTCTAAAGTGGGCTTTTAAAACCAGTAATACAAGTTAATCCAAATGAACGACAACAAAAAAATATCAACAACATGAAATTGTTTGACAAAAAAATGACATTAACTTATCGATTTGAAAGTAAGTATTTTACATTTCGTGTAGAACTCAATGTAAATGAGTTTACAAAATGTGTGAAGTAGCAAAGTTGTATGCATTGAGATTGTTACTTGTACTTGTTAGACTTTGCATTATCCTAAAATTTTCATTTTAGTGATTACGACGGTTAGATTTTAATATTTCACACTAATACACAGGTTTATACGCATGACCATTCAACTATTGTTTTTTCGAATAACAAATTTTATTAGAAAAGCCCAACAAAAGTAGGGCACAAAAAACAAGAGCATACATAAACTTTACATACTAATACACATCAAAATCAACCTAATCCTTCAACGGAATTTTCAAATTTGATCTATTTTTAACCATAGATACGCTAGAGATCTAATTTACTCGTACCAATCTGACAATATTTTCTACGGAATCTTCTCCAACTTCACCGATTTGTTGGAAAAATAAGACTCCTTTGACTTTCAAATACACCGGCATGTTTGATTTTTTAGATTATTTTTTAAGCCCAAGCATAGATAAAAAACACTTAGGCAATATTTTAAAATAGATTAGTACCACGTGTATTACGCAGGTTCAATAAATAAGAGTTAAACTTTCATTTATTGGCCGAGATTAATCACAATTCAAAAAATGTTTACAAATTTTAAACTTATTTTTCTTCAACAATCTCTCACTAACTGAGAGTTAACGTCCGTTAATTTTTTTATGAAATTGGGCTAACTTTGAGCCGTTTTTCAACTCCGCTGCCGCGCAACCTCGATTAGGTCCTTTTTTCAGTATCTAGCATCTATCGTCACTAGAAATCTACCAATAACGAGTCAAGTGGTTCAAATCAGAATGTGAAAATTGATGGGTTTTAGGTTGCAGAAGTTTCAAATTAATAGATCTCATAGTTGATTTCAACTTTCTGCTTAGTGTTTTGGCATATAAGTAGTCCACGTTATAAAAAAACTAACGTTGTTAACTTTCAGTTAGTAAGTGATCGTTGTAGGAAAATCAGCTCAAAGTTGTAAGTGCCCGTAAACATTTGCAGAGTTGGATTAATCCCGGCCAATATATAAAAGTTGGGATTATTAAAATCCAATAACCCAATATATAAAATATTAAATAAATAATAAAAATTTATAAATTATAAAACTATGTTTGAAGATTAAATATGATTAAAATTATGTATAAATAGTTATTTTGAATAAAGAAAAATGTATTTATTTACTTTTGTTTAATAATTATGATTTAAATAT
>BJCM01111048.1:3385-14334 GCA_018326385.1 Flaveria bidentis | reverse complement strand
ATATAATTCATTGATATAAATAAAATAATTTAAATAAAGAAATTCATATCGTAAGAAAGTTCGATTTTAGTTTGGATTCGTGTTTATAACTTGAAAATGACGGATGTTACATGGACTTTCCCCGAAAGTCTGTACATAAACTACATTTTCCTCGGGTACGCCAGACCTACTTGGGCGTATGGGCACCCTTCAGTCGCATGGCCTCTAGGCGACTGAATATCATGCGAATGGATAATGTGCGAATGAACACCCATGCGAATGGACCTAATGCGGATGGACCTAGGCGTATGGACCTCAGTCGCATGACTCCCCATGCGAATGACCCTCAATCGCATGACTGGCATGTGTATGAACTTCAGTCGCACGACTCGCATGCGTATGAACCTCAGTCGCCTTCCTTTCGGCCATATGGCCTCCAGTTGCATGCCATTCGGTCGCATAGCCCTAACTGGTGCAGAATGCAATTCATCCCGAACCCAATCTGCCATTTTCGATCTCCAAGCTCTTCCAAACTCATTCTAAGCCCAAATCAACCATCCCAGACCTTATGAATGCATACCACAACACCATACAAGAACACACAAGCCCGGAAACAAACTCCAAATGCATCACACACAAACGCATACACACGGGTCAAACACACACATTTCAAAAATGGGTTTTCACTATGTGTTCCAGCCCCAAATCAGTTGAAAACGAGTAAAAGAGGGGTCCTAGAACTCACACAAACAATACCGACAAGTAGAGCTTCAATTAGACCCGCTACACTACGATTTTGCATGCTTGAATCCACCCGAACCAAGCTTTTCTCTTCTTTTCTCCCTCTCTTCTTCTCCTCTCCCTTTTGCTGAAAAAATGTGGGTGTGGGGTAGGGTGTGGGCTGCCCTCCCCTCTTATTCCCCATTCATCCAAACTTTCTCGCATTTTGGCAAGTTTGGTCCCTCGACTTTAGGCTTTATTTCTTTTCTTTCTTTTTTGTCTTTCCCTAGCTTCAATGGAAATAACTGGGCATTAGAGGCACGGTTGAAAGAAAACAAGATTTGGTTGATTTTTTATATTGTAATACATATATGTAACTTTTGATTATTTGGTTCACTTAAATTTTAATACGTATGCGTAACTTGCTGATTTGAAGGATTTCATTTTGATTATATTTTCTTTAAAGAAGTTGGCAATCAAAGGAATAAAATTGATTGAATTTAGTTTTAATTTCCAGATAACTGATTATTAAGATATAAGAGAGAAGAGAGATTATAGGAGATTTGTATGTTAAATTTTGTATTTACCTATTATACCCTTCTCTACTAAAACTTGACATATATAAATAAAAAATTTTTACAAGTTTGCCATCTTTAATTATAACCCTTGATTAACATGATCAATGGTTGAAAAATGTTTTTCTTGGTTTTTAGTAATAACTTGCTTTTCATTAGAACCCTCCCCTATATATATATATATATATATATAAATATATATATATATATATTATATATATATATGTATATATAGATATACATATATATATACACACATATATATACACACACATATAGATATACATATATATACATATATATACACATATATATACACATATATATACACATATATATACATATATATACATATATTTATATATATGTATATATTTGTGTGTGTATATATATGTATATATATATATGTATATGTATATGTATGTATATCTATATGTATATGTATATCTATATATCTATATATATATATATATATTTATATATATATATATGTATATATATTTATATATATATATATATGTATATATATTTATATATATATATATATATATATGTGTATATATATATATATTTGTGTGTGTATATATAGAGAGAGATTTGGGTTCATATGCTAACTCTTTTAATTGTATGAACCTGTTAATTCGAAGTAGCCAATAGGAGCTTGCCACATCAACATCATGTAATGAAATATTACAAAGCATTTATGTCATTTTACATGGTTAATACTCATTTAATGTTTTTTTTCCTTTACTAACTTTGCTTAACACATCATATTATTTACGTTCAATGATTTAATATTACTTTTTTTTATGTTTTCACCATCTTATTTGCATATTTTGACTAAAACTTTTTTTATTTATCTATTATATATTTATTTTTTACATAAAAATACACAAGAACTCATACAACTCATATTTCATTCAAATATTTTATCTCTCTTTACATCATCTCTTTTCTTTTCTTGTATTTTCTTACACCAAAATTCTTTTCTTACACCTAAAGTATTTTGAATGTAGTGTTTATTTATTGAATTTGATGACGAGGCACACATACATCAATCTACAAAACCAAGCTTTACATAGTTGGGTGTAGAATGCAGTCTCTTTGAACCTGAACTGCAGAATGCAGTCTCCGAACCTTTTCTAGCATGTTCTAAGCTTAAACCAACCATCCTACGTCCTAAAAACATGACCAAAACATCATTCAAACATCACAAGCCCAACCTAGAGCCCCACCCGTTCGCACACCCACACACACACACACACAAACGGGTTCAACACCCAACACAACCAAATACAATTTATGTATGCATTCCAGCCCTAAAATCGGTCAAAAACATGTAAAAAAGGGGTCCTAGAACTCACATTATCAGCCACCTCGAGTAGAGCTTCCCACAAACCCACTTGACTTCGACTTTTGCACCATGATTCTTCAAAACCCGAAACTTTTGCCCTTTCTCCCTTTTTCTCCTCCCTGGCCGATTGAATATGAGTATGGGAGAGGGGAATGGGTTGCCATCCCCTTTACACCCACTCTTCTAAACTTTTACCCTTTTTGGTAAGATTGGTCCCTCCATTTGGGCTTTATTTCTTTTCTTTCTTTTTCTTTCTTTCTTTGGTTTCAAAGGAAATAACCGGGTGTTACAAGTCCACCCCCTTATATAGGTTTCATCCCTGAAACCTATTATTCCTCGAACAAACATGGGTAATGATGTCTCATCTCTTCTTCAGTCTCCCACGTAGACTCTGATCCCTTTCTGTGCTTCCACAGTACGTGCACACGTGGAACCACTTTATTCCTCAATCTCTTTTCTTTATGATCGATGATCGCCACTGGTTGATCCACATAATTGAGTCGTTCATCTATCTCGATATCCTCTAGTGGAACAATCATATCCTCATCTGCTAAACAATTTCTAAGATGAGATACATGGAATGTCGGGTGAATTCCACTTAACTCCTCTGGTAATTCTATTCTATAGGCCACCTCTCCTACTCGAGCAATGATTCGGAAAGGCCCTCTGTATCTCGGGCTCAACTTGCCTTGCTTTCTGAACTGAATGATACATTTCCAAAGTGAGACCTTCAGCATGACTCTATCACCCACCTAGAACTCAATCGGTCTATGTCTTTTATCAGCATATGACTTTTGCCTATCTTTAGCTGCCTTCATGAAGGCCTTGATCCTTTTCAGCTTCTCAGTCGTAGCCTCAACCACCTCGATGCTCCCTAACTCTTTATGGCCAATATCACCCCAACACACGGGTGTTCTGCATCTCCTACCGTATAGCCTCTCATAAGGGGGCATACCAATACTGGTTAGATAGCTATTGTTATATGAGAACTCAGCTAACGGTAAGTGGTCATCCCAACTTCCTCCAAAATCAATGACGCATGCGCAAAGCATATCTTCTAGCGTCTGATTCATCCTTTTCAACTGACCATCCTTCTGAGGATGATAGGTCGTGCTAATATGTAATCTCGTCCCCATTGCGTCATGGAATTTCTTCCAAAATTTAGATGTAAACCGGGTGTCACGATCAGACATAATAGACAACGTACACCATGACGAGTTACAATCTCTTTATTGAACATATCCGCCAACCTCTCAGATGAATATGTCTCGCGAATCGGTAGGAAGTGAGCACTCTTCGTCAAACGATCCACAATCACCCATATAGCATCATACCCTTTTCCTGGTACGCGGTAGCTTCGTAATAAAATCCATGGTGATGTGCTCTCACTTCCACTCCGGAATATCTAAAGGTTGGATCTTCCCATACAGATTCTGGTGCTTCGCCTTCACCTGTAAGCAAGTAAGGCACTTACTCACGTACTCCACTACGTCCCGCTTCATACCCGGCCACCAATAATCCTTCTTCATATCTTGATACATCTTCATGGAACCAGGATGAATAGAGTATAGATTTTTATGAGCTTCATCCATAATCTTCACGCGTAGATCCCCAAAACGAGGAATCCACATCCGCCCGAATCGGGTCCTAACACCGAGTGTGTTTTCACCCAGATCCGCAACCAGGCCTCTCATTCTTTCAGAGTTAAGATGATCTTCTTTCAATGCCTCATCTTGAGACTCTTTGACCTGCTTCATGACATCTGAGGTCATGATTAACCGGTAAGCCTTCACCCGAATCGGCTAGGGTCTTTCATTTCGGCTAAGGGCATCCGCCACCACATTGGCTTTGCCCGGATGGTAATGGATCTCGCAATCATAATCTTTTATGAGCTCCAACCATCTCCTTTGCCTCATGTTCAAATCTTTCTGCTCAAAGAAATACTTCAAGCTCTTGTGGTCGGTGAATATGGTGCAATTCGTCCCATACAGGTAGTGCCTCCAAATTTTTAACGCGAAGACCACAGCTGCTAGCTCCAAGTCATGAGTAGGGTAGTTAACCTCATGAACTTTCAACTGTCGGGATGCATAGGCTATAACTTTTCCTCTTTGCATTAACACACATCTCAACCCCGAGTCGGAAGCATCAGAATAAACCATTAAATCTTCGCTTCTATCGGGTAACAACAAGACAGGAGCTTGAGTCAACCTCGCCTTTAACTCTTCAAACACCTTCTCTTGAGCTTGATTCCATAAAAACTTATATCCTTACGGGTCAATTTGGTCAACGAAGAAGCTATCTTAGAGAATTCTTGAATGAATCTTCTGTAATAGCCCGCCAAACCCAAGAAACTACGAATCTCGGATGGCGTCTTTGGTGACTTCCATTGCATCACCACCTCCACCTTTGTCGGGTCTACCACAACCCCCTTAGGATTCACTACATGAACCAAAATCTGAACCTCGCGAAACCAGAATACGCACTTGGAGAATTTAACATACAACTTCTCCCTTCTCAATGTGTCCAACACGTCTCGAATGTGATCGGCATGCTCCTCCTCGCTCTTCGAATAAATCAAGATATCGTCGATAAACACAATCACAGATTTATCCACATTGGCCGACACACTCGATTCATCAAGTCCATAAAAGCAACTGGCGCGTTGGTCAAACCAAATGACATAACGAGAAACTTGTAGTGACCATAACACATGCGAAAAGCTGTTTTAAGGATATCTTGCTACTTCACCTTCAGCTGATGGTAGCCCGATCGAAGATCTATCCTTGAAAACCAACTGGCACATTGGAGTTGATCAAACAAATCATCAATCCATGGTAACGGGTATCGAATCTTCACCGTCAATTTTTTTAGCTCCCGGTAATCTATACACATCCTCATACTACCGTCTTTCTTTTTCACGAATAGGACCGAAACACCCCAAGGAGAGATACTCGATCGAATGAACCCCTTTTCAAGCAACTCCTGTAGTTGCTCCATCAGTTCCTTCATCTCAGTCGGAGCCAACCGATACGGTGCCATAGCAACAGGTTGGGCACCCGGTATCAAGTCAATCTAGAACTCGATCTCACGGTCAGGTGGCACTCCTGTTAAGTCTTGAGGAAACACGTCTGGAAAGTCACACACAACCAACACATCGGATAGTTGTGGTGTTGGAGTATCCATGTCCTTTACATAGGCCAAGTAGGCACTACATCCATGCCCCATGCAGTTTTCCGCCACCGCCATTGAAATCACCTTCGGAATCGTAGTGACCCGATAACCATAAACCGTCACCGAACTACCGTCGGGTGTTGTTAAACAAATCATCTTCTTGCAGCACACAATGTTCGCCTCGTAGTCCACCAACCAATCCATTCCTAGGACTACGTCAAACCCACCTAAGGTCATCACGAATGGTTTGATTGGAAATTTATGACCTTCTAATTCTACGTTATAGCCTTCTATCATCTCAGAAATCCGGGTAGACTTACCTATGGCAGTTTCTACATCAAAGGGCGCATCTACCCTCCTACTACTAATAGGCAGTTTAGCATAGAAAGTAGCAGAAATAAAACTTTTACTAGCACCAGAATCAAATAACACCAAGGCTAAAGTTTGGTTTACTAGAAACGCACCTGACACAACATTAGGGTCCATCCTAGCCTTAACCTGCGTCATCGTAAACGCTCTGGCACTCACCCTCTGTCCTTCTCCTCCAGCCTTCTTCACTCCCGAACCTTCAGCCCTCGGCTTCTTGCAATCCCTACTCATGTGACCACTTTCCCCATAGTTTTAACACCTCATAACCCCACAATCTCTAGTCATATGACCAGGCTTCCCACACTTGAAGCAGATGTTTGATCCCCATTTGCATTCTCCCAAATACTCCTTTCCGCATGTGCCACACTTTTTCGACCCCGCACCAGGTGTGACCACACGACAATCATCCACCTGTGCCTTATTGTTACTCGTTGGGGCACCACCCTGACCAAACCCTGGATATACCGCTTAATCTTTTGTGATAGAGGCGTCACCTAATCCGGCACCAGCCGTGCCATCTCATTAAACTTTGTTGTGTATTGCTGATGAGTCATTGTTTCCGCCTCCAGCTAAGGGAACTCCCTTTCCACCTTATCCATTTCCCTATGAGGACAGAACTCCTTGATCACCAACTTCTTCTGCTTTGCCCACTTCATCCTTCCAATTGCCCGACTACCATCGGCTTGGACAATATTGTCTCACCAACACAGAGCGGAGTCCACAAACGAGTGGGAAACAAACTTCACCTTTTGGTCTTCCCGACACTCGCTGATATCAAGAACGGCTTCCATTTCCCTCACCCACCGATGAGAGGTAGCAACAATGTCGTTACCATCAAAAGTAGGGGGCTTGCATCTTTGAAATGCCCCGTAGTTGCAGCCTCGTGCCGCTGCCGGCACAGGCTCATCTTCCTCCTCCTTATCATCAGAGAGAACCGTCTCAGTTTCCGGCTGCTCACTTCCTCCCGAGGACCTGTTCCTCTCTTTTCTCTCTCCTTCTCGCACAGCCATAATCACTTCGGTCACCACAGACGGTAGGATCGTCTGCATGACCTGATGAACTTCTTCAACAACAGCCTCCTTTACTGAGGCTCTAAAATTAGCACTCTCTTCACCGCCCTCCGGATGAGGGGTCTCGGATTCTTCATGAACCACCTTTTCGACTTTAGGCCTTCTTCTTTTGGGCCGTGGTTCAGCACCACGTACACATGACCTCCACCTCGCGAAGCTTTAGATGATCTACCACCGTCCATCCTATAACACAATGAAAGATTCAAACACCAATACAGTCATTCAAGGGAACAGCTCAGTTTATGTCAAGTATAGGAAGTCCCTAATTATAGTGGCCAATTGTAATTAGCTACTTACTTCACTCTTCATACCCCGAGCATTACCTATCCTGACTACATTAGTATCTGAATCTACAAACAACACATAAACCTCATAACATGCGCACATATTACCGGTTAACATTAAAGAAAAATACCTGATGGCACGCAGCTACTCAGACTGGCATCCCCCCCCCCTTTCTGTCTCATTTTCAATTTAAGTTTAGGTTTATTTTGAAAATTTACCCGTTTTACTTAAACTTTGGCTCTAATACCAACTTGTAATGCCCCGTTCCTGGGACACTTACAGCTGGTCAATCATCGCACATAAAACATATATTTTTCATTAACTTAAAGAAACCTTGCAGTGGAAACATTAAAACAAACATTCCATTTTATTGTAAAAGCTTTTGCAAAATAATACATCGTTATCAAATTACAAAATACTTGTTGCATTACATCACAAAAGCATTATAAAAATGGATGCCATCCAAAATGAGCCGAGTAGCCGCCCCATGCCATCCTCAGCAACCTTTACCTGCCAACTGGAAACACATAAAAGTGAGTGTTGCTGATTGAGTTCTAGTTTTATATTAAAACATACTTTATCTTTCGTTTAAAACCGTTCTTTACTTTCTTTCAAATCATACTGAGCTTTAGTACATGATCACACATCGTACGTACACATAGATAATAGTTATTATCTTCATCATCGTTCGTTTCGTACATTTCGCACATTTCGTACTTATCGCACTTTTCGTACATTTATTATCTTTTCACTTCCATCTAGGTCCTGTCATAAGCTTAACCCCCCTCAAAAGCACCAAGAATTCATCTAGGGTAAAGCGACAAGGACCCCATATCGCACGTATGGAGTAGTCACCAGGATCGACTCCCCCTGTGTGTGTGAACTCTTATGGGTTAACCAAAATCGCACGTTGTATAACACATAGTAATTAGGAAATCGCACGTATTAGAGTAGTCATCGAAACTGAACTCTTACTGTGTGTATGAACCCTTATGAGTTAGCAAAAATCGCATGCTATAGACACACACAGTTGAGCTAACAACTCTCAATGAGTTGTGAACCTCCTTTCATTTGCTTGCAAGGCTTTTCATTCATTCATTACGTTCCACTTTTATTATCTTAAATCTTTCACTTTGTTAAGATAATACTTTACATTCATCATATTAATCACACCATGTAAAGTCACATCATCATGCATAATAAGGAACATAACTTACGATTATACAATCATACATAATCATCATCAATCACACATCATCATGCATAGGCATCAATCATACATCATAACATACATCATATATGCCACATCATACGTGCCTAACACATCGTCTATGACTCCCAAAAATCAACTTACTTAGCCCCGGGAACCTCCCAAGTCAAAACCTACATTTACACTTTTCCCCCGATTTCAGAAATTAAACTAAGTCCCTTTCGGGCGCATGAGCCCTATTTGGGCGTATGGGCACTATTCAGTGGCATGGCCTTCCAAGCGCATGGGAACACTTAGGTGTATGGAAACTATAGGGCGAATGAACACTTAGGCGTATGGACACTATGGAGCATATGGACTCTCAGTCGCATAGCCTTCAGTCGCATAACTTTCAGGCGCATGACCTTCAGTCGCAAGACTTCCATGCGTATATACCTTAGTCGCATGGCATTTAGGCGCATGGACTTCAGTCGTATAACATTCAGGCGCATGGCCTTCAGTTGCCTGCATTTCGGAGTATGGCCTTCAGTCGCATGCCATTCGATCTCATGGCTTCCAGTCACATGAGCCCTAGTTGGGCGCAAAATGCAGTCTCTTCGAACCTGAACTGTAGAATGCAATCTCCGAACCTTTTCTAGCCTATTCTAAGCTTAAACCAACCATCCTACGTCCTAGAAACACAACCAAAACATATTTTAAACATCACAAGCCCAACCTAGAGCCCCACCCGTTCGCACACCCGCACACAGACACACACAAACGGGTTCAACACCCAACACAACCAAAAACAGTTTATGTATGCATTCCAGCCACAAAATCAGTCAAAAACATGTAAAAGAGGGGTCCTACAACTCTCATTATCAGTCTCCTCGAGTAGAGCTTCCCACAAACCCGCTTAACTTCGACTTTTGCACCTTGATTCTTCAAAACCAGAAACTTTTGCCATTTCTCCCATTTTCTCCTCCCTGGCCGATTGAATATGAGTATGGAAGAGGGGAATGGGCTGCCATCCCCTTTACCAAACTTTTACCCTTTTTGGCAAGATTGGTCCCTTCACTTGGGCTTTATTCTTTTCTTTCTTTTTCTTTCTTTTTCTTTCTTTCTTTGGCTTCAAAAGAAATAACCGGGTGTTACAAATGCCATATGCTATACCCCACTGTCATGCATAAAGCGGGTACTGGGCCGAGGTCTATCATAGACCCCCATACATTGTGCCCTGTGGCCTGACCACAATACCGGGGCAAGCAAAAAAGGTTTCATACAAATGGTCATTCACAAAGACAGACCCCGGTGTGCATCCTTCTGGGGTAGCTAACCCACACACCGTTGAACTAACACACCCTTCATTGAGTGTGTTTCTCTATACAAGGCTTGCAAGACTTTCTTACTTTCATTCATTCATTCATGCATGCATTCTTTCATTTCGTTCCTCTTTTCATCATCTTCCACTTTACGTTACATAATACTTTTCATTCATTCATTAACATTTAACGTAAAGCCATGGGAAAATAATCATACATAATAAGGAACATCAACATGAACATACAACATCACCATACAAGGCACCATCATACATACATAACATACACCATCACCATACAATCATGCATAAGCATCAATCATGCATACATCACCCATCACATCATCTATGACTTCAAAAACATCAACTTACATAGCCCTCGGGAACCTCCCAAGTCAAATCCTACCTTACACTTTTTCCCCGAAAATCAGAAAAATAATCTAAGTCTCTAGGCGCATGAGCACTACGCAAGCGCATGGCCTTTCAGGCGCATGGGGAACACTTAAGCGCATGGGCAACTTTCAGGCGCATGGGCACTATTGGGGCGCATGAGCAACACTTAGTCTATCCTAGGAAATTCTAGGCGCATGAGCACTATGCAGACGTATGAGTGCCTGGGCGCATGAGCTGTCTAGACGTATGAACACTTAGTCAGTTTCAGCCTATTTCTAGGCGCATGAGTACTATTTGGGCGCATGGGAACACTTGGGCAGTTCTTTCAGTTGGGTGCATGAGCCACTGTTTAGGCGCATGAGCCACTGTTTAGGCGCATGAGCAGCCTAATTCACACTTATCATCATAAATCAATCCCCAGTCATCACCTATCATGTTCTAAGCTTAAATCATGCATCCTAAGCCTTAGAAACACAACAATAACATCATCAAACACATACATAGCCCAAAATCAAACCCCACC